>JAQHQX010000285.1:0-14687 GCA_034694425.1 Arrhopalites sp. Gr-Col-00791
GTTCTATCTTGTTGGGAAGCTTGCTGACCTTTGTCATCGTATTTCAGGTCACTTGTCGTTGTCGTCGTCGTCGTCGTGTGTCCGTCTGTCCGTCCGTGCGTTTGTCGGTCCACACGACTTAGAAAATTTTCCCAGAATATGTCCGTCTGTCCGTCCGCACTACTTAGAATTTGTCCGTTTGTCCGTCCGCACTCCTTAAAATTTGTCCGTCTGTCCGTCCGCACTCCTTAAAATTTGTCCGTCTGTCCGTCCGTAGTATTTAGAAAATTTTCGTTAAATTTTTTTTAAAATTCTCAGAATACTTGCAAGCTTCCCATTATCCCGCTTGGCGGGTCGTTCTATCTTGTTAGGGAAACGAAGCTCCCTATTGAAATCGTTTTTCCGTCCGTCTGTCCGTCCGTTGGCATTTTTCAACATCATTTCGTCATCATTATGACATCATTTTGAGGTCATTTAGACATCATTTTGAGGTCATTTAGACATCATTTTGACATCATTTAGACATCATTCTGAGGTCATTATGACATCATTTTGACATCATTATGACATCATTTTGACATCATTATGACATCATTTTGACATCAATTCGAAATTTAGGATAAAGTGGACAAATTTCAAATCCGGTGATCAGAAATATGGATATTGGTTCCCGTAGATGGTCGACCCAATGGTCCAGTTCAAATGGTTTTGTGGTCAACATTCCTTGGAGATGATGACCCATTGGATTTGACCTGACTGTGAAGAGGTTAACAGAAGTCGCTGTTCAAAACTATTTTAATTCCAGAATAAAGACAAAAGGTTAATTCACATTCAGTGCTCTTGTATCAACCTTTTCATGTCCAATTGGATACATCTTACTTGACAAAAACATGTGTTTTGGTCGATTATCTTTTTTATTGAGGGCAAAGGAGAGGTGAAGACTCTGAGAATTCAAAAAGTTTTATTAAACTATTCGCTGGAATAAGAAATGTCCAAAGTTTCTTTCGATTGGTTTACGATGTCCCAGGACTGAATCCGTCTTTTCTAAAAATTTTTGAATTTAAACATTAGTGAATGCAAATGAAGGAGATTCTACTTGACACCCATAGAATTGTCAGGAAGGATTGTCTTGGAGACGAATTCAACCAAATAGGGAAGTTAGAATTTGAATTGAGAAACAATTTCATGCGTTTATTTGTTATTTCATCAGAAATCAAAAACAATCAGACAATCAAAGCAAGTTTCTATTTTCTGAGAGGATTTTATTAAGAAAATGTCCATAATTAATCATTCAAGTTTATTTGAAAACGCATTCGCTTCTTTCATATAATTTTTATATGAACCAAAAGTAGATGATGATTTCATTGGATGAGTGATATTGGAATTTTGATTATTCTACTTAAATTATCCTGAAAATGGCCCAAATTACAAATTCCATCTACTTGTCCTGCATTTGGTGGAGTTTGACTTTGGGGAGGTTGTGTTGGTCATTCAAATGGAAAATCCACTCAGTTTCAATTCCACTCCTGAATTTGCATTCATCCACATGACATTTGAATGCCTTAGATTGTTTTTGTATATTCTTCTTTGGGATGGAATTTGTAGAAATGGACTGTGTAAATTGATGAATTCGTCGGTGTTTCCTTAGACCTTTAGAATTTTCCGCAGAGAAGGAACATTCAGGGCATTTGAGTGGACCATCTCGTTTGTGGTTCTTCTCATGATAATAAAGGGTTGAGTTAGTTGCTCCAGAAAACGGACACCCTTCGAATGAGCACTTGTAGGGTTTCTCTCTCGTGTGAGTCCTCATGTGCCCAATCAATTGTCCACTGGTGACTGAAGAATAGTCACAAAATTCACAATTGAATTTCTTCTCTCCTGTGTGCATCCAGGCGATGTGGTTCTTCAAATCGCTGGATGTGGTTGTTTTGTGTGGGCAGTGGGGACAAGGGAAGGGCTTCTCCCCCGTGTGGGTTCTCAAGTGAACTTTCATGTGGCTCGATTGAATGGTTTTGTATGGACAGCGTGGACATTTGTAGTTCTTGACCTTCTCCTTCTCCTCCGCATTCAAATGAACCAGAAAATGGAGATTTAATTCTCTTTTTGTTTTGGCTGCATAATGACAATCTCTACATTTAAATGGACGATCACCCGAATGAATACGAGTCATGTGAGTTTGTAAGGCTGTTTTGTGTTTGGTTGTGAATGGGCATTGGGGACAGACGAAAGGTTTCGCATCCAAATGAATCCTCTTGTGTTTATCTAGAGTGGATTTGTGGGCAAATTTTTCATTGCATTCAGAACACTCAAATTTCTTCAAGCTTGTGTGGATCAGATCATGAGATTTTAATTCAGAAGCTGATTTGAAGGATTTTGTGCATTGAGGATGTTGACATTTGAAAGGCCTCTCCCCCGTGTGAGTCCGAATGTGGTAATTGAGGCTGGACATGTACTTTGTTTTATAGGAACAGTATGAACAAATGAACATTTTGAATTGTGGTGGAATTGTTCTAGTCTGAAATTTAAAAGGAATCGAAAAATTGAATCTACAATCGAATAAATTATCTTATTGAAAGTCACATCTAAATTACAGAGCTCAGATTCAAGTATAGTTTAGTTTATTGATAATTGTCGTTTAGTCGATTCATCTCTTTCATGTGCACATTAAACAAGTTCCAGTCAGGAATCCTGGTAACTCTCATCCAAAATCGCAGAACAGATCTTTTCAAATCTAGAACAGCGTATTCGTGTTACTTTGAATGATTTTGTGCTTCAAGTGAATTAATTAATATTGAAGAAACTCGTGTAAATTTTGTAGTCTAACTGAACGTTTCTGAGTGAGGCGTGCCGGGAAGGGTCGGGGGAAGATTACGAAATAAGTCGTAATATACAAAATAAAATAGTTTGAACTTCCGTCTATCATTTATCAGGAAATCACATTAAAAGTTTCTTGCAAATGTCGGAACTAATTTTAAAGTGCGACTATTAATCCCAAAATTTGAGTCCTCCATATAAATGAATGGAGAAGAGACTCAACTTTAAATTCAAAAACAAGGAGTTGAGGGAATATCCCACCATGGGAGATGGTCTTAAAAATTAAATAAACTTGCCATCAAGAAAATAGCCAAAATCCAATGGCGATATATTTCCAATAGTTAAATGATTGATTTTTGAAACGAATCAAAAATTTGACAAAATCATTGAAATTGCTCCATGTCTATGCGGGAGAATTCAAATGTACACGTGACTCCATTTGAAAAGTCATTGGAGCAGAATGTGCGAGTGTAGACACACTTGGAGCAATTACAAATCAACGGAGCCACAGCTTTTGGAAACACTCACGGAAACATTTTCCCCGACCCTTCCTGGCACTCCTATCGTGAAACTCTCTGACTACTATCAAAGAAAATTTAATTAATTGTCTTTTCGTCGAATTATTTTCAAATTACCTTCACTGGATTCAAATTTCCAACACTGGAGGATTTCCACCTATTTTTTCTTGAATCGAGTGACCCAATTTGTTTAAATTTGATTCCTCTGACAAAATTGTTCACACTTTTTGAATTGATATTTAAATATTTAAATTCAGAATTGCGAGACAAGTATTTTGTGTCTCGTTGGAGCTTCTAGATCCTGCTTGAGTTGTGTCTTTACCTGGACTTTATAAAAAGAGTCGGAAGGGACTTTTCTATTTTCGAGGGCACTCCAAAGGTCCTCACACCCTCGAATTCACTCGAGAGGACACAAAAAGAGTTGAGATTTTTAATGAGAATTTCAAAGAAAAGCCTGAGCTAGGGGATTATTCGTGTGGGTTTAAAAACAAAAAATGAGGATTATGCTTTTGTTGGTTCAAGTTTAAGGAAATTTCATCCCCACAACAAAAAATTTGATTATTCGTTTCATTTATGATACCCCAGGAATTCGAAGGGGACAATAAAAATAGAAAAAAGTCAGTTGGCAGAAAAGTCACTCCCTTCCTCAAAGGGATATGAGTCAAGTCATTTGACCCACAAATATTCGCTGCATTCTACTCATTCACAAGAAGGACCCTTCAACATTTCCATTTGACTTGAGAATTGCTCCAAAAGAATTTTCTCAACTTGGAATTAAATAATTTTCTTCATTAAGGCCTTAAATAATTAAATCGTCGTTTTAATTTGCAAGTGACTGGAACTTCCGTTGCCACTTTAAAGAGAAACTAATTGGTCCGAGGTGGGTTATTGGTCGAAAAAAATTTTTTTTTCTTTAAACAAAATTTGGTTTCTACTTACTGAATTCTGAAGACACCAAATAGGTTTATTAGGCCCTTGTAAGAGTTTTCAGTTGTGGTTGTAGATGAAGCTGGCGAATTCTTCAACTAAATCCAAAATGCTCCACTGTTCCTATTGTTCTTACAAAACAAAACACAAGTCTCATCTCAATGTTCACATTCGGATCCACACGGGGGAGAAACCCTTCAAATGTCCACATTCCCAATGCACAAAATCGTTCAAATCAACTTCTGAATTAAAATCTCATGAGGTGATCCACACAAAAGTGAAGAAATTTGAGTGTTCTGAATGCAATCAAAAATTTGCCCACAAATCCACTCTAGATAAACACAAGAGGATTCATTTGGATGAGAAACCTTTCGCCTGCCCCCAGTGCCCTTACACAACCACTCAAAATGGAAATTTGCAAACACATATGACTCATATTCATTCGGATGATCGTCCATTTACATGAGGAGAGTGTCGTTATGCTGCCAAAACGAAGCAAGAATTGAATCGTCATTTGAGGGTGCATTTGAGTGGGGAGGAGAAAGAGAAGATCAAGAAATACAAATGCTCACACTGCCCCTACAAATCTATTCTATCTGGGAATATGAAGGATCACTTGATGACCCACACGGGTGATAGGCCCTTTCCTTGTCCCCACTGCCCCTACAAGTGCACCCAATCTAGTTCTTTGAAGTCCCACATTGCCCTACGACATACTGGCGAGAAGAAATTCAAGTGTGAATTTTGTGGCTTTTCTTCAGCCACCAGCACCCAATTGAATATCCACATAAGGACTCACACGTTAGAAAAACCCTACAAATGCCCATTCGTGGGATGCGAATATTCAGCTGCTCAATATTCACATCTGAAAATCCACGAGATGGTTCACAGGGGAGAAAGGCCTTGGAAATGTCGAGTAAATGGATGCGAATATTCAGCTGCTCAATATTCACATCTGAAAATCCACGAGATGGTTCACAGAGGAGAGAGGCCTTGGAAGTGTCCTCAATGTCCCTACTCTTCTACCAACAAATCCAATTTAAACCGACATTTGAGGAAACATCAAACTCAGACAGGCTCCACTCTCAGGTCGAAGGTGATTGGTGGCGAGAAGGGAAATCGATTGGAAATGTACAAATGCAAAATAGGTGGATGTGATTTTGGTTGTGGGGAGGAAAAGGAATTGGCCCTCCATCTGAATCAACGTCAACTCCCCATCGTCCTCCTGCAGGAACTGAATGTCAGTAAAATTACATTTTAATGGTCCCTCTTAAAATAATGCAGAATTCTTTCGTAAATACAAAAAATGTAACTTTGAACGTGAATAAAAAAATTATCTTAGGAGAAAAATTTGATTCAAGTTAATTCTCGGTTCCATGGAAAACTTTTTTTCATTTGGAATAATTGTTTTAAAAAATAAATTTAATCTAATTACGAATTATTCTCAATCTGGTCGCTTGTGGCCGCTAACTTTTGCAAATCACAACGCATTAATTAATCATTAATTAATTGTACACTTGCTTCGTCAGAGGAACTTTGATCTAGCAATAAACAATCTAAAATTGATCACTTAAGTTAATGCAAGATCATTATTGAAAGTACGATTTTGCAGATGATGTAGATGTCTACATTTTTCACAAATCTGTGCTTAAAGAATGCCAGGAACAATATTTCTTGAAGATTCTAAACGTTCTGTTTTGTTAGTCGATTACTCAAAAAAGTCGAAATGGTACGAATTAGAAGTGATTTGGCTAAAAAAAATTGCAAGATGCAATCTAGTGCAAAAATGTTCATCTTGATCAAATATTCGCAGCTAATTTCAGTGTGGGAAGTTAGAGGAGTGTGGGGTCCACAAGACCACATTGTCATTTCCCGGTCATTTGCTGGCCATTCAGTTTCTGTGAGACTTGACAGGTTTCATCATTCACTCCAACGTATTTTCAAAACTTGGTAATTGATTCCCACCCACCCAAAATATTTGTCAAAGGTTTAAACGGTGCCGAAAGATGGCCAAAGGAGAATAGATTAGGGGAGAAATTTAAATTTTCACATTTTGGTATTCGGGTTTTCACAAAAATTATGCTTTTTTCAAGCATACGGATCAGTGGACATCAGTTGGACGAAACGGGCTCATCTTGTGACGACCAGGAGACGACCCAACAAAATGGTGACAAAGATGATGAAAATGGGTGTGGACATTCGCTCCATCTGGTGGAAACTCCCGACTTTTATTCCAAATTGAGGAATCGATTTGAGTTCAAAAGTGATGATTCGACACTTTAACGATTTGATACAAGTCTTCCAAGTGAACTTGGAAGTGCCTGTTGATGTTAAGGGATCAGGGTTATTGTTGATGATCTGGACTTCCAGGTGCTGACATTTCAGTAAAATCTGTTTCGAAATGTCGGCCAGTTTTTGGAGAATGGCAAATGCCTTATTGTAGAAAATGAGAAATGTGATGGTAGTATAAAGGGAGACTTGACTGATGAAGAAAGTGATGAATGGATGTTCGGGATGATGTCGAATAACGAAAAACCCACCAAGGATTGAGGCACTGGAGCAGACGACCCTCATGCTGAATGTAATGGACGAGTTGCTTTGATTGAAGATTTGGATAAATAATTGAAGTTTACGGAGACATTTGCAGGCCACAACGATCAAATTTGTGTCAGAGATTCTGTAAATCAATCAGAAAAATATCAGATGATCAAATTTATGTGGATATTGGATCACAGGATGTGGAGCTGTAAATTTGAATTTGAAGGATTTTTTCGAGGGTATGACCTTAAGAAAAAGTGCATTTCATGAAAGAGGACGTCACAATGTTGGAAGAAGAGAAGTTGGACCATCGCACATTGTGCCGGATGGGTGAAAAAACCGTATTGGCCGAATAGCATGAATTTCAGTCCGATAAACAACCAAAATGTCAGAAGGATTCATAAAACTTCAATATTTTGATCCGACTCGTGTCAATTACACCGATTCGTGTAATATCGGATTTTCCGAAAAGTTAGTGGGATCAATGCAAACCCGACTCAATGCAGTAATTGCAGCCCAAGGTGGTCCTACAAAATACTAAAACATTTCAAGCAATATGTTTAAAATGCATTTTTATATGTCTAAAATCTTTACCCATCAATTTTTGGAACTTTTTTTGTGTCTAATTTTTTTAATTTTAATATTACTCTTGACTAATACCATTGTTTTGTAATATTTTTTATAGAAATAAGTGTTGATATATTGTTAACATTCTATGAAAATATCATGAATTATTGTTATGGCGTACACGAGATACAGCATGAAACGTTTGACCGAAAATTCTTACCCATCAATTCTGCGGGTATGTGTAGCTAAGGTCAAGTGGTTCGTTAGTTCAAGGGTTACTTTTTTTGTACCAAACTATAATACAACTTTGTAATGACTTTTCCTAGTAAATTTTCTTTAAGACTCTTAGTGCATGACACTAAGACTCAACTATTTCAGACGGCCTTAGTGTACTAAAAAGCTTAGAATAGACTTATTTGTGAACTAAGTGTATACTTTTTGATAAAACCTCGATCTACAGAGCGAAACGCAGCTGCGAATGATTGAATATTATGACGGTGATAACGTCGAATTCATCAATGCCCTCAAATTAGTTCTTGGGACAAACTCGAAATATGCCATCATCATTAGATCAGATGGCTTTTTTAGTACCGCTTTAAAGTTGAATGTGAGTCAGGAATTGTGTCAAGTTTCTGTGATGAAGGTGGACAATCCAACGAGATTCATGGACAGGATGGTCATCCGAAAAAATTCATTTTGGAAAGAAAATTTGACGTTCGGGTAACCACTAACAAAAACTCAAGTAGTTTACCACTTTACTTTTGTGCAATTTAACTAAATTAGCAACTCCCTAATTTCCAATTAAATTGATTTCCCCACAGATTCATGGACGGGATGGTCATCCGAAAAAATTCATTTTGGAGGGAAAGTTTGACTTTCGGGTAACCACCAACCAAATTCAAGTGGTTTTCCACTCTACTTTTGTACAATTTAATTAAATGGCATTAGCAACTTCTTAATTTTCCATTTAAATTGATTTCCCCACAGAACCATCAAGATCATTGAAGTTGGATTGAACAAAAGATATTGGGACGAATATGATCGCCAAACTCAAGTTCGGTGTCGACCAGAAGAAATGCAAATGGAGTTGAATCAATTCAGTTTTTCCGAATGTCTCTCGGCATTTCTTGTCCTTTTCTCGGGTCAAATTTTGAGTTTGATTGTCCTCGTTTTGGAATTCAGACGGGGGAAAACTGGCCTGTGTCTGAAGTCTCAAGGAAGTGAAAATGATGATTTTTAAGAAATTTCAAAATTATCGATAGAATGATCGTGGAGAAGGAAAATTGTGTGGTCAAATCGGGCTGAGAAATTAAAAATAAATGTAACTTTAATTCAACAATAAAATTATTGCTAAAGTTTGAAAACATTTTGATTTAGTGGTTTGAAAATTGCTACATATCTTGATGCATAATGGACTTGTTTCCAGAAAATCAAAGTCAGGCCAAATCTCTACTACAATCAAAGAAGCTCAGATACTAGTCAAGTGATCAGTGAATATTTTTGGACTCCCCTATTTAAGAAATCTCAAAGCAAGTAGTTGTTAGGAGGAGAATCCGGGCCCTGAATGGAGTTTGGAAGGTACTGAAAGAGAAGTGGAGCAAACTGACCCTTGAAAAGGTTCTTAAAGTGTTTACTGCTTTGAAAAAAGACTTGAAGCGGTTGTCAAGAGAGCTGAGGAACACGTGGATGGTATCAGGAATATTCACAGTTACCGAGTACAGTTATTGCATTAAGTGTCATGAATCGCACAAATATTCGTCCTCATCCTGTAGAGGGTACTTTCTGTCCACTGAGGTCCAACAATTAAAAGTTACTGTCTTCATTTCTGTTGCAGAAAATTTTACTCAGCATTTCACATATTTGAGGTCTAACTACAATGAATGACCAGAAAATGGAGGTGGACGATAGAGAAAACTCGGAGGCTGATTCTAGTCAGAGTGGAGTTTGGGAATATTTTAATTGTTCAAAAACTGATTTTGATAGAAAATACAGTACATACTAAGATTGTTCAATAGAAAATAGTCAAATATAAATCACTACAATGATTTGCATAATTTTAAATTCTCTATTTAAGTACACTTAAAATGATTGAATTGGGAAATAAAAATTCGGTGTAACAACAACAACGAATTAAAATTTTTTTGTTTGGCTTAATTTGTCATGATTAAAAAACTTTCTAAATCACCTCAACAAATCACCCTATCAATCTCTAAAAACAATTTTTCGTCAACAATTTGGCTTCAACCCAACAAATGTGCACTATTTTTTTATCAAAAAACGCAATTAATTCACAAAGGCGCTTTTTTATTCAAATCCGCACAGTGTGCGTCAAAAGTCAAGATACTTCCTCCTAATAACGAATGACGGAAGCTTGAACATACCAACATTTCAGCACGAGAACATTTAGAAACTTTAAAAAAAATTTTAAAGTTAAACATTTTTTGTTTTTACAGAAAACAAAATGTTTCCAAAATATTTGCTAGCAAACAGACCCTCCCTCTTAATTCAACGATAGAACACTTACAGAATATTATACGGTTTGGAATTCAGAAATTTCTCCACCTTCCCCACTTTTCTGACTTAAAAGACTTGTTGAAGAGTCATATGTAAGTTGTAGATGATGAAGTTAACCAAGTGAAATCACGTCTTGGTGAAATCGGTTGGGACCTTCAAAGGAATATATTGACATCCTTTTCTCATGAAAAATTCCCGATCATTTATGTCTGGAATGAAATGTGTGTCGGGGTACAGGGAATTCATTCCCTATAGCTGCCAAGCCAATCAAATACAACAAAAGATTGTTGTGCATTCAAACTTTTACCTTGAATGAAAGTCGTGTAGAAGAGACCTGAATATGGAAATGTCTTGTTCATGCAGTCCCATATATCGACTGTCGACACCTCCTCAAATCGTCTAGCCGAGTCCTAACAAAAATTGAGGTTGTAGCTGGAACATCTAGTTACATGCGAACGACATTGTGGCTGGAGCTCCTAATGGGATGGAATCAGACTGAATTTATTGTGTCCCATCCGAATATTTACAAACGGGTCATGGATTCTGCACGACAAATTTTGTTTCACATTCTCGAGAGCAGTAATGACAAAAAAAAACAAACAAGTAAAAGTATTTGAAGATAGTAGAATTTGCATTAGCAAAATTAACAGATCATAAGTAACGAGAAAAATAAAAAAAATAGCGAAATATTTCCATTACAAAATTAATAATTCACAAGAAAAGAACTCGAGTCGGAACGAAACAAGTGAAATTGACTTGGTTCGTGTAGTACCAGAAACACCCAGTGTCCCGTACGGAATTTCTTGTACTTTATTTGTGCAGACCTACTACCATTTTCCATGAACCTCAACAGAAAGGTCTCGGAAGAGGACGATTTTCCAACGGGAGAGCCATCAATTTCATGATTAAACCTTCAATCGATCTATCCTTTTGAAAGCTTGTGATACAGCGTTTATATACGATGACGTGTAAAAAAGAAAACTTGTGTTTAGCACAACTACACTCGCACAACCTCTATTTTTCATAAGCATGTTCAAACTAATAACATCAGTCCTTGTTGTTGATTTTGTTTTAACTGCTCGTTTCATATGACTACGATGTAAACTGTGAGTGTGAGTCGTAGTGCCCGATTCCAGAAAAGGATAATTTTGGTGAAATCGCAGTTTCTCCGATGTCGTCTTTTTAAATGCTGGTCGTCAACTACTATCTAGGGGCCATTATTTGGTGAAGTATTTAAAATATAAAAATTTCCTGTTGGCGAAAAAATAGAGTCAAGTTTTGAAAACCCATTAAAGTAAATGACGAAACTGTCAGGCTTCACAGCAAGTGAATGCTGACAGATTCCGAGGAACTGACAACATCTGATTGTAGATAGCACTGTCCTCTCAAAATGTCACATTTCAAATGTGTATTCTTTTTGTGAATTGGGCACAGTGTGCGACGCAACGTGCATCATCGAAGACATTTTGATACTGTTAGAAAATTAGAAATGTTTTGCATTCCTCCCACTTTCCTTACAGGAACAAAGTGCTGACTCGTTCCAAACAAAAATCAAATTCCGGATATCAATCGTACCAAGAAAAAGCCATTGAATAAATTAGTTTAAATATATCAAGTAACGTAACAAAAAAGGGTGGAGACATCGCTTGTGTACCATCTGAAACACATTTCTGAGGTTATACAACAATTTCGATGGAACCGCTAAATACAATACTTTGGTGCATATTCCAGTTGTTGATACTTCAACTCAATTTGGTCACAGCTTCTGGAATGTTTCTGTCAAAGCCGATGGAGCACAATGAGGACATCGTAAACCTTGATCAAGTAATCGGTAATTCGAACGATTGTTTTTATTTAATTGGCTACATGAAAGAACAAGCAAATATGACCACAAATCCCTTGAATGGTCGTCCATTTGGTACAACACACCCCACAATTCTAAATCAATTTCACTACGATGAACAATCTCGGTTCAGCCGTCCGAACATCTTACCCCGACTATTCGAAAAAACTTTTCTTCTGTTGACAATTCCAATGCAGATCAAGCATTCAAAATGTAACATTGTGGTCCTCTTTTCCGCTGAAAAATATTCTGATGGAAAATGGAAATGCGAGCTCTATAGTGAAATTTATTTATTTTATAAGCGCCAAGATATGAAGCCGTCTCTGGCCTTCATAATACAACTGCCGAATATCGAACCAGGAGAAGGTGATCGCTTTTTCGCCGCATATCAAATTGAAAAAATACTAAATACACCCACAATATTTATAGCCTACAAATACAAACTGAATCCCCATCAAGGAAACGGATTTCTTGGTCCGGGATGGAAATACCTGGATAATGATTCCGATGCTTCCAACAAAATAACACCGTCAAGCAACTCGGAAACTTCACCTCCACTGCTTGAATTTGCATGTTACAACAAGAAATACTTTAATGATGAGGGATCGCCCAAAATCATAATGACCTGCGTCCCGGTACCTGGAATTGAAACCTTCACGTCATCTTCATCTCCATTCAAAACTCAATCTGACTGTTTGGAGAAAATGAGGCAGTACTACAACGACATGTACGAAAATGGATTTTCGGTTCACTGGGGATTTTCCGAGTTAGACAGAGACAGAGCTAAATTTTACAATGTCGCACGAAACAATTTGGATGTTCAGTTGGGCCTTCGCTCACCAATTGGGGGCAAAAAATCCCCTTTGGAACTGAAATTGTCCACGGCAGCTTTTATTCTTTCAGGACTCAACAGAACACTCGTTTATAGTAAAGAAGACCCAAAACGAAACATAATGAATATAATACGATGGTCCGAATTGGATCCCATAACAGTTGTAGATCCGTATTCAAACAAGTATGACTATGTAATTGTCAGAATGAGTGACTTTGTGAAATTCATTACTGCAGATTCTGTAACTGAGAGTAGTTGGTCGGCTATCTCTCTCGTTAGTCCATTTCGATTTTGGGTGTGGATTTGGATGGTCATTTTTGCTGAGGTCACTGCATTTCTGTTTTGCATTTTGTTGTTTCCAGAATTTTATTTACATAATGATGGACATGGAAAAATACTCTTGTTTCTGAAGGGAGTCACTTGGTTTTGCAGCACAACTTTCGATGGATTCTCTTGGGTGTTGACTATCCTCATGGAGAAACCCAGTGAAGATTCTGGTGTGCACAAAATTTTGTCCATAGTCCGACGTCCAATGTTTGGTGTTTGGCTTTTTATGGGACTGGTTCTGACAAATGCTTACAGGGGGCTTATCAAATCCAACTACGCAGTTCCTTTTCCCTCTATGACGAATTGGACCCATCTGGCACAATTCAAAATCCCACATGACGACTTCACTGTCCATTTCGGTACTGAAAAGTATTTACCAAACAACAATTATTATCGATATTATGACGATAGTAAAAGTCTAAATCGTAAGTTCAGCCACGTCTTTCAATACTTTCTGACATTGCCCTGGAACATAATGCGCACCAAGACGTTTAACGATTACGATCTTTGTATAAGTGAATGCAATTTTGTGCACAATGAAACTCCAAAGAATGCATTGAAAGCTGTATGCCAAGGTGATCATTTTGAACGGTCGAAATTGAATCAGTTTGAATCATGTGTAAGGTTCAATCAATGGTACTTGTTGTTTAGTCGTTGCCAGAAAGTCAGCATCCAGGATTTGAGGGAATCATCAAATAGATTGATCGAAACTGTCATGACACAGCCCAAACAATTACTTTTGGTTTTGGAAATGGATTTCGAAATGTTTTGGAACAGATTCAAAATTGCCATGAGGACAAATCCCAAACTCAAGTTTGGTCATAATCGACATATCGATGACAGATACGTCGTTCGACCTGAATATTACTTTTTTGAGAAGTGCCACTCTCCTCCATCGTCCTTAATTGAAGGTTGGACCGATATGCGACTCCCATTGAAGAGATTGACCATTTTGCTGACATCAGGGATTTACAGGCATTGGGAGAAATGGCATCACATTTCTTTCACGCAGAAGGAACAGAAGATGTTGGACAATTCGACGAGGATTGACGAAGGGGTCCAGGACTTTGTACCTTTGGGGTTTCCTGGATCCGACATTCACATCATTTTTAATGGTTTTGCACAGGCGACATTATTGTCGATTTCGATTTTACTGATCGAATTGGCAAGACGATTCCCATGGCTTTGGTTTTTGTTCAAAATGTGCTGGTTGATTCAACTTGCAATGAAAATGGTTAGAAATTTTGTGGAACAAAATCTGCATCATGCAAAATCGGATCACGACGTTTTAAAATGAAAATTGGCATTCTGAAATTTCCACCCATGAAAAATTGAACATTGAAGTTGATGCTAGAATTGACTGAATGATAAATTGAGTAGGTCAGAACCATAAGCCGATAACTGCATTTTGGAAACAAATGCGATTTCATGTTTAAAAAATAGATTAAATTAATTATTCGTTCATCTATTTGAGTATCAAATTAGAATTAATTGTTTGTCACAATATTGTGACATTATATAATGTAATCATTAAAAAAATCAAATTAAATGGCGAGTATTTATTGTCCTTTGAAAATTTTCATTCCGAAACCCGATCTGATTTTTATTTTAACGTTTTGACCAAATTGGAGTGACGCTGGGTTGATTTTGTAAAAATTACAAATGTTCCAATGAACATGCATCAATTCCATAAGAAAACTCTTCAACGCCTCCAACCCTAGTAACCATTTCCGACCATCCGACGTCGGAATTAAGGCTCCGCACGGATGACTCGCGAGTCAACCGTGGGATTCTGTACCACTCGCGGAACACTAAAGCTTCCCTTCGT
>JAQHQX010000286.1:0-14658 GCA_034694425.1 Arrhopalites sp. Gr-Col-00791
AATGTCATAAGTAGTTGTAGTGTTTGCGAGGAAATTGAGGACCCAAATACTTCGTAGTCCAACGGTGGTTACGCAATTGCTCATGTTCAAAATGACTCGTTTTAAAATTGAAGGATGTTTTCAAATTGGTGCTAATCTCTGTTCAAAATGTTTTTTTTGGATTTAAAAACAAAGTAAGTTGTTAAAACAATCTTCAACGTTGAATTATAAAATTCAAATTAAATGTTCAAGTAAGTGTTAACTTTGATCTTTCAAGGTTCCCAAGTCCAGACAAATATTGTGCAAATATTTTATTCGACAAATGCACAGTTTCTTACGCAAACTGGTTACAGTGTAAACTTGCTGGTCTTCAACAAGTTAGACAGAAAATTCTTGACCTTGTTGATGTTCCTATTTCATTGAATGAATATTTATGTAAAAACTATCGTAAAGAGTTCAAGGAGAGAGGAGCAACGTGTACGGGTCAAAGTGGCCGGAGAGAGCCCTCAGTGAACGATCATCAAGCTTAGATTAGTTCGACATTGTCACAAAAATCGTTGCAGTTTATTCAAGAAGGAAATGCATATCAATGCACAAGTATTTGTGGAGTTTTTTTGACAGTTGACCTACAAACAATTTCAAGTTCAGATCATCTTGATCAAATCATCATACATGGAAATGCAGCTAATAGTGACATCAAAAGATCAATGAATACTGAAGAAATTTTGGAATTAGCACCTGATATGATACAAACAGTCAGTTGTGGGGAATGCTTTGTTTTGAATATGAACAACAACACCATTCAACAGGGTTGCTTGAAGAAAGTTATCGAAGAAAATGAAATGTGGGATTTTGAGTTGAGTATGGAGAGCAAGTTGAAGTTAATTTTCTGGATCCCCGAAGTGCCAAGTGCTTACTTACTTAGTGACTTAAGGTATGACTGTAGCCATCAGTCAATCAAGTTAAAACAACGAAAGATACATATACCTATTTGATCCACACCCTAGGGGAAGGGTCAGGAGACAAAGTTAAGGATGATACTGGCAAATCTTGTTTAATTCTATGTAAGTTTGAACAAGCACCTAATATCGTTTCACATGTCCAGAATGTCCGTTTACCTCAACACAACATAATTATGTGTCAAGACACTACTTGGAACATGGCAACATGAGTCTACTATTCAAATGTAAACACTGTACTTTTAGAGCACCGAGTGATGACTCAAGCATAAATCACGAAAGAATCCACGTTGCACCAGGTGAAACTGTCATTCGATCAATGAATGTTCCTGACGGGTCAAACAATACCATCGAAGCATTCAGAACCGCGGAAATGGGAATGATCGATGGCAATGTCCAAGCTGCCCAGAAAATTTTGAAAAACCTTATCTGTTGAAGGACCACTTTCTTAACCATAATGGAACAGGTGAAAGTCAATGTCGTGCTCACCTTCTTTTTCCTGGACAAGAGGACGAAAACAAGGTCTCGGAAAAATTTAATTTTCGACCATAAAACGATGAAAAATCTTTGTATCACTTATATACTGACCTAACGGATAATATAGTCATCGTCAAGATTTTCTTTTCTAGAAATGCCTAATTTATACTACTAAGTTAGTGTAATCCAAAGAGATCTGAGGTGTACTCTGACAAATTGGCTGGAATTTTATCCAGATAACTGACCAAAAGTATAGTACGTCCGTCCAAATTGGAACTTGGCTGTCAACTAGCTAATATCATGGATATGTGTGAAACAGAAGATGAGGCTAAAATTTCTGCCATAAACTTTCGCAATTTGAAAATAAATGCATCTTGTAATATTTGTGAGTGGAAAGGATGTTACGTTCCAAATCAACCAGAACCAGTGGACAGAGAAACGAAAATAATCTTTCCTTCTCGCAAGTTGTTGGTTGAAGTAATTTTTATGATCATATTACATATTATTAATATTTTTGGTTCGTGCGCCTTTAATTTAACGTGTCTACGTGAGTGTTTGACGTTCGTTTTTACTTGCGTAGTATGCTTTGTGTGATCATTACCCGGCATATTTCATTTGTCGTTAGCCAAAGTATACCTCCTTTGAGCGGTGAAAATATCTCTAATAAAACTAGTTTAATGAAAGTTCCATTATGGAACACACACGGGAGACTGGATGGTCGAATATGAATTTACATGAGATGCAATGTTGAAAGACGGAATCATCGTACCGATTGCAAGGAAGTACATTAATGGCATTGGTGTCCCACTCACAGATCATCCCCGAGTATTTTGTGTTCACTGCAACATTGAAGTACAGTACGATCAATTAATTTTTCATCGCTTAACTCACACCGTTTGCGGCTTTGAAATTTTAGCTGGAAATATCTGCCAAGAACGATTCATTGGAGTCCACAGCAAAAAACAACACAGACATTATGAACATGGAGAAGCTCCATCGTACAAGTGTGTAGTTGTTTATTGCAAAGCTGGACCATATCTCCTCTACAGTTCACTTAATATGCACATCAGAGAGAAACACACAACCGACTCAACATACTTCATGTGTACATTGTGAAACGCATTTTACTAGACACAGTCTAGCGAGACGAGTTCGTTATCAGTGGACTTGTCCTCTATGCAACAAAATCATGAGTAAAGATTTTCTTATCGCCCATCTGGAAGCAGCTATCAATGAATAATGTCGTATTTTCTGGAATAATATGCCAGAAAATATAAACAACCAAATACAAGAGAGACGCACAGGGAGATGGTATTGTGTTCCTTCTTGCACCCACACCGTTAGAGGCAGTAAGATGATGTCAAATAGTCTCTACTACAAACACAGAAATACCTGTATTCCACACCAAGAATGGGAGACACAGAATATAAGAAGTGGAATGGGTCAATTTGGAGGTGTGCATTCTTGCAACACAATCCTTCTTCGCGGAGAAGAAAGTGCTCACAATTGTGACTCATTTAGTCATTGGACAAAAGATCATCCTGGCCAAGTGTACAATTGGGCAACAAGGAAGGCTGCTGAACCTCCATATTAACCACAACCTCTAGTCATTCGACAATCCAACACAGACAGTATCTTCAGATTGAAAAAAATGATGCGAGTGTCTGAAAGATATCACCAAAAATGTCTTCACTTCAAGTGCCTGAATCCGAGAGACATAGATACAAATCCTAAGTATTACACAGTCTTCATGCCGGCTATCGTTGCATCATTTCGAATTCTGAGCCTTCTTCTCCCCTTTACTGTTTCACTATCCTAAAATTACCACAAATGGTGATTTTTACTGGAGGCGAGAAACGCTCTCTGAGTTTGATGGACAATAGAAGCGAGGATGCGCTTGAGAGGACTGTTTCATGTCATTAAACAAACAACAAGCAGTCTGCAGTCAAAAATGTAAATAAGAGTACTAGTGGAAATTAAAAATTCAAGACGAAAGAGCTGCTAATATTTCTCTACTTTTCAATCAACCTATTCAAATTATGGAAATTGTCAATTTACCTCCTGATTTTTATGGACCTCGAGTTGAACGACTCAACGACCCCCTAGCCAAAAATAGTATGAAACATATCAAATTCAGAATGGCCAAGAATGGCTGGGCTCCACTTTGTAAAAAACACTGGGAGCGAGTCACCCTGGTGTTCACCACATCGTGGCCTGTGAATTGGATATGACAGAAAATTCTGGGAGTTCGAAGACCCAGCAGTAGAAAAATGCCAACCAAGCAAAGAAGATGAAGAATGTTAGCTTCACTTTTCATCAACACACACTAGAGACATTGATCGATGGTACATTGTCAAATTTCCATTCGTTACCGATTCTTCTTTGGGTTTTTTCTGGGAAAAGGCTACAAAGCGAGATGAACTAGTTAGTTGTACCAATTAAAAAATAAAATACACTGAATTGCCATCAAATGAAACCACCAGTACAAATTGTGATGGAAAGTGTTCAATGTATTTATGCGTAAAGTGCCCATCGCTTCAAAGATCATCACGTGCCGTGCATATGTTCACCTTTGTTTTAGAGTAGACTTTAAGCAGGAAGAAAATTTCTCTTCAAGTACCTATAAGTACAGTGTGAAGTAACAAGGTAAATCAAGATTGTATCTTAGGAAACGTTTGTTGGGAAAATACTTTTGAATACCAACAAAAGTGTCAAATAAATTAAAACTTAGCCTTTTGTAAATTTCCTGTCACACAAATGCAAGAATATACTACATATAGTAGTCAGGCAAAAGCACATATTTTCTCAAAAGACTCATGGGTCATTACCCCAGTGTATACGAATATAGCTAGACCAGAATTCGTACATTACTTCCACATTTTCATTTCTTACAGACATTTCTTAGGTAAAATTCTGAAATTCTTAAAATTAGCAGGTGAATTAAAGTCAACAATTCTAAGTAGGACCCATCAGGAGGACATTAGAAAGCTTTCCCGAACAATAGCTTATACAATCCCAAATTTCGAAACTTACGTAGCTAGTTTCAACACAGTCAAAACCACACCATTGCTAGCAAGCAGTTGTACTTATTTGTATCTGCATTGCATACATAGGCTTGCCAGTATTCTGTTTGTTACCCAACATAATTTAAATTTTGACATCACGGTAAAAACGTTCATTTTTGAACTGCATACTCAAATAACGTGCATTCTAGATAATATGATAGTGTATACACCAACAGGGGCATAGGCAAAGGTTTGTTTCCCTATCGTATAAACACTACACATTTTATTTGCAAAACTACAAGCAAGCTTGACTTGTAAAAAATTCTTTGTCGATTAAGTAAGAAAATTAAGCTATTTAAAAATTGAAACCATTGGCGTAAGTACATCTACAAACAGCAACTATAAATAATAAAAAATGTATTGGAATATAAGTGGGACAACGTATAACATGTTTTGGTTTTGCTTCTTTTTCTCTAGAATGACACAGGTCAATCATATCAAGAGACAGATAAAGCTTGGAGAGCAGCCATTTTAAATCTTCGGAAGACAAGAGGAGGAAGAAGCAGACGTCCAGCAGACAAAAGTACACATCAGTGTGACCCTGTTCAAATTTTCATATCCCCTGACATTCTACATGCCAAGATATTTGTGGAAAAAATGGGAAAATGGACGAATGGAAGAACTGACCAAGAACCTCAAAACTGTGATCATCGAGCCGGATGTCAAGGCAAATCGAACAAGGTTGCAGCTCCAGTATTTTGAATCAAATCTCGGAGAGCACGCCAGATACGATGGAAAATTTGTTCTTTGCGAGCTTCTAAGCTTTTGCAATATCCTACTTCAAATTTTTCTGACCGACATTTTCCTGAATGGAAAATTTGTGAATTATGGAATCAATATTATTCAATCAGAGCCCCATACCAAGGAAACAATTTTTCCTACAGTGGCCAAGGTAATTCTCAATAATTTGTGTCCGTTTTCGAAATCACAAAATGGTCATCAACTGGCCTCATGCGTCGAACAGCCTCAAGTAAGGCATCTAAATAATAATAATACAAGGCCCATGGTGGGTTAACGTGAACCATCGATCGATGTTGATAAGTACGAACAACGCATTTTGCTAATCACAAGTATTCAGTTAAATATATGGAATCATAAAATTTAATATTGAAATATTTACGTAGTTTTTCTTTATAACTTCAAATTCTGGACTAAGAACTACACAAAAGATGGGCACATTTATTAAGAAATACATGGCCCATTTACGTAACACACAACCTGAAGGTAAGAAATAGTCTAATTTCCATTTCTTTTTATGATATGTACTGTTTTCTTTTATTGTATTCCTTTTGTGAATATTGTACTTTGTAAATAGTGAAAAACAATGGAATGTAAGTATTTTGCAGCTAAATTAAAATACAATTCTTCTCTACCAAAGGCAGAGTCATACGAAGAGAAGGAGGAGGAGGCTACATGGCACTCACGAATGAATATGCACGCTCGGACATCATCAACACTGAAGTGTTCCCGCGCATTTCAAATCGAGACAACAGCTCCAGTCAGGGGTGGCATATTTTTAATTTTTCTTGTATTCCAAGTCCAAGAAAATACTGCGTCAATTTTCTGTTTGACAAATGCGTAAATTCACCCAAAATTACCAGCTCTAGTATTCCACAAACGACTATTTGTGTAAAGACAGCCGTAAGACAATTAAGGATACAGAAGATGGTAAGAGTTCTTTTGTGAATGTCGGCTTGATAACAAAATGATTATAGTTAACATTTGGTATTGCAGTTGAAATAAATTATTTTCATTGTCTAGTTTCAAATGACTGGAAAGGAATCAATTTGAACAGTATCATACTCTGGATTCTCAATGCAGAATTGTCTCAAGAATCACCACAATTTCTTCAAACAGGGAACAGTAATCAATGTACAAGTATTTGTGCAACATTTCTTACAGTGAATGCTCAAAGCATTGTAAATTCAAATTATCTTGATGAAATTGTCGTCAATGGGAATTCTATGCATTCTGACCTCAAGAAGTTGTGGAATTTCAAAGAAAACTCAGACGTTACACCTAAAGCAATCACAAGTATCAGTTATGGAAGTTGTTTTGATGTACAAATTGATAATCACAATAGGGTCGTTTGGACAAATTCCTTACTGAGGATGAAAGGAATAACATTTCTCTGGAAACAAAGGTGAGAGAATTTTTGCAAGTTCCTTCGGTGATAAGAGCATACTTAGTGACTAACGGTTTCACAATGGTAATTATACAATCGACTCATAATAGTCAAAAGCTTGTGTCACTGCACTAAATTCAAGCCAGATTATAATCGGGCTCCGAAGTCACATTATGCCCCTACTGCCTTTACTGTAATTACCAATAATGAAAACGTATCAACAACTAACATGACTGATCTGATTGTGAATTTTAACATTAACAAAAAACGATTTTGAAACCCCAGATGTTAGACTCGTACAACGAAGATATAATTTCGATGACGCCGAAATTATCGGTGTCTACCCAGAATATGAAGACGATAATGATCATGATCATGAACCAGAGAAACCAATGACTTCACGACAAAGTCAAGAATAAAAATAAGTGTTCACATCATAAAGTAGTTTCAAAACTTTAAGTAGTAAATAATAGTGATGCCATTAAAGAATTAATATGAAACGCCGTATGAATATTAATTTCATCTAAAATCCTTTATGATGCAGAAGAATACAGTTTTTCATTCATGTACAATGAATGCACTGCAATGAGGAGAAACCGTTGCATAAAAAATGATCAATAAGAACCAAAAATTGACCCAACTATTTCGCGTTCAAAATTGGTACTTTTGCTGCTATAAAGAATTTTCATGTGATTGTGTTTTCCAACGCAAGGATGAGTGCAACAACGTTAGCCAAATTCATGATAATTTTTAAGGCTTTCATTTTTGGCAACGTCAAAATAATTGCACATCACGACAAAATTGTACGCAACCGCGATAAATAAAAAAAACCATTGCAAATAAATACACTCCTGGGCAAATTAATACACCACGGCAAATCACAGGGCCACCTACCGGAACATAGTGCAACTCTGGCTTATAGTGAGGAACAGTGCTGGCATCTAGCAGATTTTTTATGAACTTCGAAGTTCCTGTATGTGGCGTCAGTGTTTTTGGTTTTCTCTAACGCAGCTTGCTTCGCTCGCTATTTCACTAAAACAAATCTCATCATAATTCAATAATTGACCAGAGTGGTTGCATTTGGTTGGAGAGGATAAGGAAAAGATTAAAAAACACAAATGCCCCCACTGACCCTTCGAGGCTATACAGCGAGGCAACTTAAAGGACCACATTGCCCGTTGGCACACGGGAGAAAAAAAATTCAAATGTGAATATTGTGAGTATTCTTCAGTCACCAGTGGCCAATTCAATTTGAAAAATATTTTGTCGCTGTATGCTATTATTTTTATGCGGAACGATGTGCCGCGGTACCGTATTTTGTTGTCGCGGTAGCGCTTTAATTTGATGATGAAAAATGTATTTTCCAATTTTTAATTCAAATGTGGACTTTTCTCCATTTGGAGGAGTCGTTGTAATCAGTTTCAGTCGAAAGACAACTTGGCTACCGGGGACAGGAGCAATTTTTGTGATTCTAGGACAATTCAACCCTGGACAATTATTTTTAGAAGCTAGTATAATTATCAGTAAATTTCATTAAATTGTCAGTATTCTTATAAATGAAATGTCAGTATGTTAATAAAATAATTGTCAGGAAATTAAATGTAAACGTCAGACAATGTAAAATAAAGACAGCTTATTTTGTAAACAAAATAACTATTTGCGTCAACAAAAAACTTATATTGTCAGTGATTCTGGAAGAATTATACCCACGAAAAATTCCACCCAGGCTCTGGATGGTCTTGGTGCGAGTCGTAAGTGCTTTTGGAGTTCTCTAGCCGCTCGTGACTTCAATCAAACAAATTTCCATTGACAAAATAAGTGACGTCATTATTTTATACTGCTTGACGTTTAAATATATTTAATCTCCTGACAATTATTTTATTAAAATACTGATATTTCATTTATAAGAATACTGACAATCAATTAAAGTTACTGATAATTATATTTACGCCTAAAAATAATTGCCCGAGAGATAAATTGTCCAAATACCACTTTTTGTGGTATTCAAAACAGAAATATTTTGGGTTAACATGTTCGTGGCCGCAAAAAATATAGATCAGCAAAAACAGATGTGGCAGCAAAGAAGGCTTGATTGAAGTAGTGAGCGAAGTGAGTGTGGTTAGAGAACTCCAGAAACACTTATTCCTTACATTTTGATTTTTTGGTGCCCATTTTATTTTTACTACAAAATAGACGGAAACTTGTTGAATCAACAAGTTTCCGTCTGTCTTCTATTTTTTGCTGCAAGAAATGTATCACCCAAATATTTTTATCAAGCAGAAACGTCAATTAGATTTTTCATTTTTTTGGTTAAAAAAACATTTAACCAAGTCACTTTGATAAGTCACAACAATTTAAATTTTAAAAACTCGGTATCCAGTAATCAAAAATAATGAAAACTTTACCAAAACACTATCCCTTAGGTCTCACCTCTTTTACCGCTAAACGGGTCATTTCAGGGTCAAAACCAGTAAAAAAAACCCAAAACATTTTAATGCTCGCACCTGCACTCGAACCCATGACACAAATTCAGAAATTTATGAACCGACCCTCTCAGTTGCCAGAATCAAGTTAGACCTTCGTTGACAATATGGGTAGAAAACCCATTTGAATTTTCATTTGATTTAAAGTATTCTATTGTGACTAGAATACTGAGACTAGTGTGCAACTAGAATTTTGTATTATGGAAAAACTAATTAATTGCAATTAGATAATATAAATTTTTTTGATAGTCACAAGAAATTAATTTCTTAAAAATTAAAGTTTTCTATTCCAAATAATGTGTTGATTTTTAAAAAAAAATCATAATAATTTATTTACCTTCCCATCCAATCGAAACCGATTCAAATTTCCGAACTTTTTTCTATCTTCAAATTGAAATTCCAAGATAAATTGTAATTCGATTGGATTAAACCTTTCCAAAAAACTAAGGGGAGCTTATGGAAATCTAGGGGAACCTCCAATTCCTTTTCCTCAGTAGAAGATTCACATTTGGCCATCTTGGATTTGCACCCTTCGATCTTGGTCAATTCAACTTGATTGAGGTTGGGAGTAAACCCCCAATTATCCATTTTTGCTAAAGGTTCCTTGATATTCGTTTTTTGTACTGTACAATTAGGACAATAAGGGCATTTTCAAGGCCCTACCATCCCTCCATGGACTGTATAGGATGAGGGATGACAAAGTAAATGCCGTAGATTTTCCACTTAGTGACTGACGATGAGTAATAATCACACAATTTAGAAAACAACTTCTCTCTGTTGTGACGACAGGCAAGGTGGACCTTGACCTTCAAATATTCATTGGACAGAAGAGACATTCAAGTATTTCAATGGAAGAGGTTGACATCTACAGTAAAGATGACAAAGTCAATTAGTTTTAGTTTATGGAAATTCTGCTTTAAAATTGTCTTGACCAACTTTTGGGAAATGAGGCTTTCAAATTCAAGACTATTGACTAGGTAACTTGAATAGGTAATATAGAAGGAGTCATTTATAATTTATATAGACCAATCAATCTAATTATGAATTATTTAGAATTATCGCAAATAATTATTTTGTTATTTACCTTGGATCGTGATCAAATGGAATATTAAACAATTTCAATTTTTTTCTCGGTTTGTCTAATTTATTGTATAATTCTACTTGTTGGAATATGTACAGTTGTAGTTGACAACCAACTCTCTATCAGAGAACACATCAGACTTGACTCTGTAGAAAAATATATTTCAAGTTGCTTGAATGAGTTTAGTAAATTTTGAAATATTCCCATGTGAATTTCATTAGATCACTAGAATTTGAAATTTTTCTTTTATAGTAAACTCACTCTAGAAGGGTCCATCCTGCAAGTACAGGACACGAAAAATGATAATCGCATCAAAGAATTTATGAACTTTATATATTTCAGAAGAACATTGAACAAGTCCCTTTTGTCTACAGACTCACAAATTGTGTGTTGTGAGTCACAACTATTTTTTTTTTATAAGTAAAGACGGTGAAGATTGTCAGGGCCACTCACTCAGTGATAAGCTAATATGGGACTGTTTTTTCTTTGGTCTCAATCTTGATATTACATTCGTGTACACCATTCATTTCCCATCGTCTCTGATACGATATGGAGACTGTATTTTGAGTTGTTCATTCTTCATAAGAATCATGACTTTCTGGCATGACAATTGTGGGTACATTCACATTGAACATCATTTGTAATTAGAGACATTGGATGACGCAGCAGCTGAGGTTTTAGAATGGACTAGTATCCAGTAACTAGTCGTAGTAACTAGAGCGGATGTACAAGGACCAATGTGCCCTTTATATATTATTATTATGTACAGTTTATGTACTATTTTATAATTATTTATATACCGACAATGACAAATGCATGTACATGTCATTATAGGTTTTATTTTATGGCCTGCAAGAAAAATCAACTAATTTCTATATTGAAATTATTTTCTGTTCTGCGACCAATCAGACGGTGAGGATAATTAATGGGAGTCAGAGGTTCCATTTAACGATCAATATTGAATATGGAAGGAGGAAATAGTAATTGTAAAATATTTAATTTCAATGACATCATCGATACTTTCTCAGATCCTTTATAGTATTGTGTACAGTCCAGAATACAATGAATTGGGCAATTAATTTTTTTTAGAAAAAAGAACACCTCAAATAAAACAGTGGGGAATTTTCAATACAATTAAAAAAGTTGCTATTAAAATTATTTTGATGAATTTGTTTGTTTGTTTGGAATTTTCTAGTAGAGAAAGATGAAAGATGTTTTCATTCGAAAGACTATTCGAAATTTAATTGAAAGATAACTATACTAATTATAAACTAATAATGGATTCAAGAACATTTAAAATTCCAAATTTTTTTTATATAAAATTTTTTTAATTGTTAAATCGTGATATTCTAGAAGAATGGTGACGTACAAATTTCAAATGAATAATTTTTTGAAAAATCTAATTGTAAGTTAAGGAAAATGTTGTTAAGTATTAACTAATTGAATCATGTCCAATTAATTACATTTTAATTAAAAATCGATTCCTCTCATTTCTCCTACACTCGCATTCCAATAAAAAGATTCCAAGACTTTGGACAAGAGTCGAGTGTAATCCACCCTTTATCGAGTTTTTGAATCAGTGTGAAAACCATTTAATAGAAACCTGCTGATATTTTGGTAGAAGCATGAAATTGAAATTCAACTTGTATAAACATAAAATACAAATGTACAATGGTATAAATGTGTACAGGTAATTATATACGTATAGGTATAATGTAGATTTATCTGGGGTCAATAGAATCATATCGATTATTATTTGAAATATTTAATCTCGTTTAATCCTAATTGTTATCAACCAAAAGAGGCGTTTATCTCTTCAATTCATTTATCACCAACTGACTGAGGTTTGCCTATTTGACATTTGAGTTTGACACTCGAGATTCGAAATATGCAAGAGGAATAGATATCAATAAACTTAACTGTTCATTCCACTCGCTCTAGTGGATTCGCACACACACAAATTTGACACTCGACACCTGACAAGTCAGAGTCAGTCAAAGAAAGGAACCTTTTACATTTTTAAAGAATGTCAGCGTAACGGACTCTTTCATTGAAAATAGAAAATAATTTACAATATAAAAATAAACTTGTCTGCAATGTTCAGCCACACACACACAAGTGTCGATTGCATTGTGTTGTAGCTGTGGGTTGTGAAAAATTTACCTGGAATCCTAAGCTTTAAATGTTTATTTGTAAAATATCAGTCACATTTACATGTCCACTTGACTGTCAGTCGTGAGTTCCTTCCTGAATTTTAATCTCAATTGGAAATACAAATTCAAATGAGACCTTTTAAACGTTATTTAATTTTGATTTTTACATTCTGGATTTCTGTATAATTTTCCATATGATATTGACATTCTTGCAATTTATGAAACGATCATCTCAGAATACAGCATCAAAGGAATTGAAACAGTGAAATTTTTAAATCGTTTGATAAATTGATTGAAAATTTTGAATTATAAAATTGTTCTCTAGATGGAATTATACTTAAAGTTTGTTTATGGTTTGGTAACGTTCTGGAGTTTTAATTTGAGTCCCTCTTGGACTTTGAATAATGGACTCGCGAGGACACCACCGATGGGATGGTTGACATGGGAAAGATTTCGTTGCAATACAGACTGCATCGATGATCCTGAAAATTGTATCAGGTTATTTGCATCAAAATTGATTGAAAGTATATTCAAAATTATTTTAATTTCCAATTTAATTTTATATCAGTTGAAAAGGAGTGAGCTTTCTTATACGTCGTTCTTATATGTCGAAATTCTGTGGAATTTGGACTTGATATCGAGCAGTTGTCCGATTTCCACATCGAAATAATGTTGGAATAATTTTATATCATTGTACATAGATATCCTTGGATTGGATTTTTCAAGCGATTTTAAATGAAACTTTTCATTTAACGTTAATTTTACAAAATCCAAATCAATTCTTGGAGAAAATTCACAAAAAATTTCACACTTGAATTCAATTTGAATTCAATGAAACTTGAAAACATTTTTTGTTCGACCAATAAAAGACTTGGGTTTTTAGCTCTGGTAAAAAAAATAGCACTTAGCGGTAAAAGGAACAAAATCCAGGTAAAAAAATAAAACTCGGGTAAAACGTGGGAATTGGCTAGAGATATCTTTGATTCAAGTAGCGAGAGAAGCGAGCTGTTAGATGGCTGCAAAAGCACTGTCATTTTTTATCTCATGTTGTTTCTTTTTACCTGAATTTTGTTGTTTTTACCGGAGGTTTGTTCCTTTTATCGCTAAGTGCTATTTCTTTACCGGACTAATATATTTTTCTCCCAATAAAATAGCTTCAATTTTCCATTAATCTAATTTTTTGTGGCAGTTTTGAAAAGATTAAAATGATTTCACATAATTTTTTGATGTAGTGAGAGACTGATAAAGAGGATGACAGATTTGATGGTGACCGAAGGATATGCCGATGTGGGCTACGAATACGTCATAATTGATGATTGTTGGTTGAGTAAGGAGAGGGACAAGAATGGAAAATTGCGACCAGATCCCTTTAGGTTCCCTAATGGCATTCGACATTTGGCTGATTACGTGAGTCTATCATTTTTCAATTAAAATCCATTTTTCAATTTAAATCCAATTTGAATTAGCCAATCTTTTGTTGTAGTCACAAATTTTTTTTGATTTTTAAAAGACAATAATTTTGATTCAGGTACACTCAAGGGGTCTGAAATTTGGGATTTATGAGGTAAGACCATTTTGATCATATTTTATGATTCATGAATTTGCAAAGATCGATTAATCAACTGTCCCAAAAATTACTAGTTCAAAGATTGTTAGAAACCTACAAAGAGCGCTCATAGCTGAGGCGGTTTTATTTAAAAGTTTATTGCAAAATTAGAATTGCATCTTGTGTCTTGTGACACCATTTCAATAATGTTCAATATGGACATTGAATTTAATTTGAAATAACTAAAGCTGAAGAACATTTGAAAATGCTAAAGAATTTTAATTGTGATTTTGAAATTAGGATTTCGGAACACACACTTGCGCCGGTTACCCGGGTAGTGAAGGCCATTTGAAAGATGATGCAGATACTTTTGCAGAATGGCATGTCGACTATGTAAAATTCGATGGGTGCAATTCTGATCCAAAGGATTTTGACAAAGGTCCAACTTCCAATTTATTTCATTTTTCCGTGGATGCATAATCTGTTTTAAAAAAAATCTTCCCCAAACTCAAACCGAAACTTAACCTAAAAAAATTATTTCTTTGACGAAAATTATTTTCTTCCCCAACCTACGTTTGGGCGGGAACACAGAAAATGCAGCCACGCATTTTTCTATAGTAAAATTAAGCTTAATTTTTAAGAAAGGTGACTAAAATTTGAATTTCAATAAAAATAATCCTGACTGACATGAAGGTTACACGGATTTTGGTCGCTATTTAAATTTAACTGGACGACCCATGGTCTACAGTTGCGAATGGCCTCTTTACCAACAAGAAGCTGGAATCAAAGT
>JAQHQX010000287.1:0-14653 GCA_034694425.1 Arrhopalites sp. Gr-Col-00791
CCCTCGAATTTGTTACAACACATTTAAACAACAATATTTATTTTAAAATACCCATCAAATTATTACCCACATCCCCAGCTCATTAGCAGAAACGTGGACTACCTTCGGTGTGAATAACAACATTTTACTTGATATTTCAATATTGAAAATCCCTTATGTGATTAAAACGTTAGAAGGAGGTCAACAATTTTTTGAAAGATGAAATCCACAAAAATCAGAGTTGATGCCCTTTCCGTGGTCGAAAATTGTCCACATTTGATTCCCAAACATGGAACGGACAAGCAGAATGTCCTGTAAAATTCCTGATCCTCCCTCAATCGGAAATTTTGTGACTCCACCAAAACTTTTTCCTTGACCTCTTGAATCTTGTCAGGGATGGCAAAAGCAGAGTTGAATTCAGTAATGTAGATGATGACGGAGATTATGCCCAAAAAGCAACACATGATCGCGAACAGAGTATCGGATAAAGACAATCGAATTGCTCCATATCCACCAAAAATACCAAGACTCAGACAAATAATTTTAGCAAAAAGTATAATTGTGGACCAACTGAGATTGTAAAGCACTACGAGGAAATGCTGAGTCCTTGCGACCTTCGGAAATTCCTCAAAGTCACGTCCACAAACATCTTGTTTGACAAATCTAATAACATAGAAATTGATTGAGTTTGTTTGTGTCAACGGACTTATATTAAAAAGATTTGTTGTAATTTATGAGATGGATTTACATGGTTGATCCAAACCACAATAAGGTCTGTGAGAGATCCAGATTCTGAACGAGCATGTTCGGGAATGACAATAAGAAGTAGGCTAAGTAATGACCAATTGTGAGATAAACCAACACCATGAAACTGTCGAGTGTGAGACAAATGGAGATGGTGAGAAAATTGTGGTAGTTGATGGGCAAGGAATTTATCAAGAGAATCGGCATCGACATGTCAACTGCGTAGACTACAGAATAAATCAGAACAACAGGATAAAGAGTAAAGGGGATGTAGGAAATGAGAAGTTCTCTGTAGGACCTCCTTCCAGTCCATCCTCCTTTTGGCTCTGAATTGTCCTCTTGATCTTGATCCAAGTTTTCAGACTTTTCTGTTCGTGCAAAAATACAAATGGAATTCAAAATCAACTACAAAATGTTTTTTCTGAATTTGCAGAATTGAAATTGTTACCAGAAAATGTTAAAAATTCATTGTAGAGTTTGACGTTCAATTCTGGCCAACGGACAAATTCAATTCTTGCACCATAATTGAGAATCACAAAACCAATCGATGCAATAAGCATGATTGGAAGTTGATGGAGTTTTGGTTGTCCGAATGAAATCGAGTAAATTATCTGACCCACCAAATGTAAACTGTGACATTTCAGAAGAAAATGCCAAAATATGAATATGAATTTGGACCAAACAGAATTGTCAATTTGGATTAATCCGGTGACTCTGTTTAACTTGAATGGGTAAATGTGGAGGAGACAAGAGATTTCAAAAAATCTGAAATTCCACTTGAGTTGATCCGCAGTCAACATTTTTCAAGTATTCTCTGTGGTTGATTGAATATCATCAGAATTCTGTTTTGTTTTCATTTTCCTGTGACTTTAAATTAAAAGTCTGAACTCCCTGACTAATTCGTGAAATGTCTTTGAACCGACTCGTGGAGAGCCTTCGTATTCCCTGATAAATTAAGTTTTTGCTATCAGCAGACCAGAACTAACAAAAGTTCTTCTGTTGGACGAAACTAAAATGAATAAAAATAAATTTCGTTTCAATTGTCGAGGACTCTCATATCGAAGTAATTGACAGAAGAATTTCAATTTTTTGGAAAACTGTCAATTACCTGGCAGGATCCAAAATGACAGGTTGTCGGGAGTTAATGACGGTATCCAGTATCAGTAAATTGTCCACTTTCACAAAATGGTGGAGTGAGCGACGTAGAAATTTCCTGGGTATGTTCTTTTCTTGATGTTTATCAAAAACGTTTTATCTACAATTTACTGGGGAGAGGTGGAAAACGTTGAGTTTGTGGACAGTGTGACATTTTTGTTTCCATTTATCGATGGTGGCAAAACGGACGGATAAAATGAGTAAAATTTTTGGGAATAAATATAATTGTCCTTCTAATCAATAAGTCCAGCCTCCAAAAATTAGGTGTAGTTTCATATAAATAGGTTCAACCTGTAAATAATGAAAATGAACAATGAAAACAAATGTTCACCACCATTCACCCACTTTAAAGACCATTCACCGCCCAACTAGTACACTGTGCTGGCTCTGTGATGGCAGAATGAGTGCTGGGCTCGTGAGGACAACTAAAATGCACAACGGTTCAGCGTTGGGCCATAAGTAAAGAACTGAGCGTCAGCAAATATAAATCCAGCTAGATGCAAAAGTCAGTACAAACGACCAATACACAGTTTTGGTCATTGGTCCAATTCTGGCAAACTGACTGTTGTGCTAGCAAGAGGAAAGTCCTGATGGCCCAGTAGTGGCCAACTGCTTATGAAAACTACGATCTTGTATTCATTTAATACATTGGCACAATATCAGCACCGCACCTGCATACTGTATGTTGCCAATAACTACCCATCACGAATGCATCGACGGCACGATAGTGGCCCAGTACCCGATACGTATTGATTCGCCGCTAGCGTTCACCGCCGTGCATGTTACCATCAATGCCTGTTTCAACGTTCCCATCACTGGCCCAGTATGAGTGTGCTAGTTGGGCAACCATTCACCACCAATTACCACCGGCCATTCATCCACTTAAGAGACCAGACACAATGCACGGACTCTAGACTTTTAATTTGCGTCGAGTTAGAGCACGTGGTATATGTCGATAAAAAGCTTTTAAGGTCCTCTTCAAACCTACATCGAGGATGTTGAGTCTGGACCACTCAGAACATTAATTGTTCAAAAAATTGTCGAAAAAGTTGAAATCATATTTTCAAAATTCACTCACAATTTTTCCCAAGCCATGGCGGATCTGGTAGAGTCCTCAACAGGTCTATGAGGGTGTTGAATTTGAACCACTCAAAAAATTAATTGTCTAAGAAATTGTCAGAGTAATGACTTGCTGATGAGAATCAAAACACGAGACACTAATATGATGTGAAATCTTCTCGTTTATCCATGTTATGTTTTTCAGAATTTTTTGACCTACTGATGGAAGTCATTTTACAAGGTGCCATTCAGTGTTCGAGGGCCACCCAGGATTTGGTGGCAGAAAGTGGAAGAAAGTAAAAATGTAGTCCATGTCCTTAAAATCGTAGTATGGAGACTGAAATTTACAGTGAATAAGTTGGAATCGTTTAGCAATTGGTTAAACGGAGGTAGTAGAGTTTCGTTCTAAAAATTAAGGGCTGCTATTTTTTGTTCTGGAATTTTAATTGAATGTACAGGGATTTATGTCATAAGTTCATGTGTAAATATTGTAACTACCCGTAAATGTATTAAAAGTTCTGGTACAAATATTTGCGGAAAATTGATTGTCTCTTTTCTACAAAATAATCTGAATATATTTCAGTTAACTCGTTTACCTCGAATATTACACAGATAAATGTAGATGATGAAGAAGTAGGGAATAGGTTACTACTTAACTGATTCAGAAAGCGAGGTGACGCCCATGTGAAAGTCATCGTTAGATATTTTGATTGACAATTCAATTTACTTTGTGAAAGTTTGTCAGTTAAATTTATGCCTCAGTTCCTCATCATTTTAGTTATTCATAAATGTAAAACTCTTTACACCCTTTAGAACATCATTCAGCATTGTCCATCAAAATTTTGGTTATGTATTCTGGGGAGGAAAAAACCCGGGTCTGTTGTAACAGACCCGACCCAAATGGGTTTTGTGGGTCGTAAATTGACGCGAATATTTAAATTTATTTGAATCTCCCCCAATTTTCCTCAATACTCGTGTTAATTTACAACACAAAAAACCCAATAGAACCCAATTGTCCTACTTTGTATATATAACAATGGACAGGGAAGAGTCATGTGAATTTTGAATTATGCCGGGAATTAAATTGTAATGGCATCTGGTGAGTGAACCTGTTAACCCAACTTCATACGTAAGACTTTTCGAAGATCTCTAACCAAACTCGCTTCACTATCTGTTTGAATCAAATAAACCGAACGATAACTGACCAGGTCCATGTACCAGCAAAATTGAAAATTCACATAACTCCTAATAAGATGGTGTCGAGCAGACCTTTTCCATTATCGGCAGAAACATTCACTTGACTTGACTATAATTTAAATTTCACTCTGGCTCTACATCGTACTTTATGGGTCGTTGTGGAATTGTTCAGCCATGGACCACATTTAAATGTGTTTTAGGTACCGAACGTGAGCATTAAATAGTCACATATATGTAAATCGCAGAACCATGGCACTATCTCTAGTGTTCTGGAAGCTTCTAGTTTTCCATTGTCGCTTGGATACCGCTTCATTATGTGACCAGTTGACGTCAATGAAACCCACATCTCGATGGCAACAAGGCTCACAATAAAGTTCAGGAAACTGGATAAATGCTAAAGGTGACAACGTTTAAACACCAGTAGCAACCTTACATTCTAGAACAGACCGTTTACATTTACAACTTCTTAGAATTATTGTGATGATAAACTACTCTAGTTGCATTTTTTAAATCATTTTGTTAGTTTGAAAAGATTTTGTGTCAGTTCACATTTTTTAATGCGAAAGAGTATAAACCGACTTCAAAATTTTTAGTGACAGTTTTAATTTGTGTTTTTCAAAAATCGAAACTAGTGACTGTTGACTTTGTACCTTTTATAAAATTTTTCAAGGAAAATCGCAACTTCTCCATATTTCCAGTTTTGGCATAATTTTTCTTTAATGCGTAAGAACAAGTGTCTTACTAATTTAGAAAGAAGTTCATGTGGACCTTAGGGAGCGTTGCAAAATGACGTCACAAAATTTTCGTTAATTTAACCCCCACCCCCAATCAATGTCACACATTGTCGCAAATCATTTAAGCCCTCCTCTTGTGTAACGGTGACATTCTATTTGAAAATTCGTTGTAAGTTTTTTTGAAGATTCTGTACTCAATTGCCATATTTGTGCAACTATTGCTGATATATTTTTGAATATCCAACAACCCTGCTAGGGTGTAGGCATAAATCAGATTGACCATAAGAAAAAAGGAATTTTATGTAGTTTATGTTTATAGTGACCTTTTTCGCTTTAGGGACCACCAAATGTAACGCTGAATAATTGCTGGGAGAAAAAACCTCCGCTTTGCTCCGGTCAACAAAATATATATTTTTCAGCAATAAGGAAACTGGAAATGGAAACACTTGTTTTGAAAATAAACTTCCTCATTTCGGATACAAAAAACATTTTTGGTCTTCACATTATCCTTTGTTCAAATTGTTTTTTTGACGTTCGGAAAAATGTCAAAAAACGTACTCATGTCGAGTACATTTAACTTTAGACATTCTGTTTTGCAATTTTATTTCCATGTAATTTTGTATAGTCCAATGAAAATCAAAAATAACTTTGGTGATCGATTGTATCACTTAAAATGAACTTTGTCCTTTCGGCTCTTTCAATGGAATTGTAGGTGGAAGTTGAGTCGTGAAATCTTTATTCCAACTACTCATCGACAATGAATTTGTTGAAAACTATTAATCAGGGTTCGACAGCCTCACACTCTACTATTTTCAATAAAAAAGCTCCTAGCCTTAATTTTGAAAGAGGAATTTGAAAAAATTGTTTAATTTGAATCGAATCGGTTAAACCTCCCCACGAGTCGAATCGGTTTTTAAACCGCATGGAGAGCCTTAGGCAAGGACATCATATTCAAATCAAAGCAAGAAATGTCAATCCAACTTGATGCATGAACGTTTAATCTATTTGTCCTCTGATATTGGCTTTGAATTTATTTCGATAATGTCAGCACCGAGTAATTTTGGAGCAACTTGTTTTTGTAATGGCAATTTAAATTTTATTTTGGATGGAATTTGAAGAGCATTGAGAATTATTTTCCCAAATGATTAATTCACGTTTTGTGAAACCCCCAAGCGGTAAAGGCGGGATTTATTTTTTCTTTGTGACTAAACCTGATGACTACGAAATTCAATCATGTTTCTATTCAAGAAGGGATATGTACCACCTACATTGACCATCAACCAACTAGTAGGATATACGTCAATTTAATTGTCTTTATTATTGTTACACTGCTCCGTCACATAAATTACCTACAAGTCATGAAGTTTAGTTTCCATTTACGTCGTTTATGTACAGTTTGTGCAAAGCAACTCTTCTATATTCCATTCAATTTCTTATGACACATGTCAAATGGTCACGTTCAAAACTCTGTGATTTAATTCGTAATTTTAATGTGAAACTACATGAATTCATCAAGACACTTGATCTCATCAGGAATAGACTTCATTCGTATTTGGCACATTCCCAGAACAAGGGTTTGACTTCAATGTCACAGCCACATCTTGATGACCCAAAGTGAAATTAAAATGTGAGAAGAAGGTCAACAATTTTTTTCAAGATGAAATCTACAAAAATCAGAGTGGAGGCTCTCTCCAAGGTCGAAAATTGACCGGATTTGAATCCTAAAGGTGGAATGGACAAGCAGAAAGTCCTGTAAAATTCCCGATTCTCTCTCAATCGGAAATTTTGTGACTCGACCAAAACTTGTTGTCTGAGCTCTTGAATCTTGTCAGGAATGACGAAAGCTGTGTTGAAAGCTCCGACGTACAAAATTATGACAAGTGCACACAAAAAACCGAAGATGAGAGCAAAGAGAGGGTCCGTCGACCACAATCGAATTGCTCCAAATCCGCCAAGAATTGCAAGGCTCAGCCAATCGATTTTAGCAAGCAAAATAACTGCAGAGTAGCTGAGATTGAAGAGGACGAGTTGAAGATGGTTGGCCTGAGCGATCTTCTGAAATTCCTCCCAGTCACTTCCATGAAGACTTTTCTTGACGTATCTGATGACAATCAAATGAATTCAAGTTCAACTTGTTCATGTTAAGGTAATTAAATGAAAGATCTAATTGTAATTTGTGAGACGAATTTACATGGTGGATCCAAACCACAACAAGCTTTGTGCTGAGAGGTCAAGATTCTGGACAAGCAGGTTGAGGAAGGACAAAAAAAAGTAGGTGCCGTAATGACCAATTGTGAGATAGATGATCATCATCATCGTGTCCAGGGTTCGAGTTTTGCCGGCAGAAATAGAAATTTGTCTGCCAGTGGCAGAAAGTGGCAGAAAGTGGCAGGTGGCCGAAAGTGGCAGAAATTAAAATATGACTAACAGATCTTTTGAACACAATTAAGCATCTTAATATTGGAGTAATAGGTTTTTACAGGTAAAAATATTGGAAGTTTAGATAAAAATACTGAAAGTACGATAAATTTTTTACCTGCACAGATTTAAAAGTTCAATTGATTTTTTTACGTTCAAAAAGGACATTGCATGATTAATGTAGGCTATCTACTTGGGTTAATATTAAATTAAACGATATTTGGGGTAAACAAATTAACTGAAATATATTCAGATTGTTTTGTAGAAAGGAGACAATCAATTTTCGGCAAATACTTTTACCAGAACTTTTAATATATTTACTGGTTGTTACAATATTTACACCTGAACTTGTAACATAAATCCCTGTACATTCAATTAAAATTCCACAACAAAAAATAGCAGCCCTTTATTTTTAAAACGAAACTCTACTACTTCAGTTTAATCAATTTCTAAACGATTCCAACTGATTCACTGTGAATTCCATACTCCATTTTACGATTTTAAGGACATGGACTACATATTTACTTTCTGCCACTTTCTGCCATTTCTGCCACCAAATCCTGGATGGCAATTGCCACTTTCTGCCACTTTTTGCCGGCCACTTTCTGCCGGCCCTCGAACACTGATCGTGTCAAGGGTGAGACAAATGGAGATGGTGAGAAAATTGTAGTGGTTGATGGGCACCAGGTTCATCAGAAGAATCGGCATCGATATGTCAACTGCGTAGAAGACAGGATAAATCAGGATGGGAGAGAAAATTGCAAAGGGAAGGTAGGAAATGAGAAGTTCTCTGTAAGATCTGCCTCCATTCCATCCTTCTTTTTGGTCCAATTTATTGTCTTCATTCAGGATTTGAGTCTCCTCTGTAGTTGCTGGAATACAAAAGGAATTCATAATCAAAATGTTTGTTCAAATTGTAGAATTTATTGTTACCTGAAATATTTAAAAAGTCGTTTTGAAGTTTGGCCGTCAATTCAGGCCAACGAACAAATAATATTTTCCCAGCATAATTCACAGTCACAAAAGTAATCGATCCAATCAACATGATTGAAAGTTGATGTAGTTTTGGTTGTCCAAATGAAATGGAGTAAATTGTTTGACCCAAACAATACAAACTGTGACATTTCAAAAGAAAATGCAAAAATTTGAATGTAAATTTGGACCAATTGGAATTGTCAATTTGGATTTTTCCAGCGACTCTGTTGAATGGGAGAATGTGAAGGAGACAATAAATTTCAAATAATTTGAAATTCCACTTGAGTTGATTCTGAGTCAACATTTTTCAGGTATTTAGCTGACTATTAACTTTCACTGTTTCTTGTAAGTGTTGACCCAAGAACAAATTTTGATGAGTGTCAAAAAGTGATTTTACAAGTGCAAGTGCAAGTTTCAACAGGTTGAAAATTTAGCTAATTGCAACAATTAATTTTTCGGGCCGTACTAAAACCCCTTCACCGTCGTTCACCATCATTCACCCACACTAGACACAATGCACGAACTCTAGACTCTAGACTTTTATTCGCGTCGAGATAGAGCATGTGGTATATGTCGATTGTTAAAGTCTAAATTGTTTAACTTGACAAACGTTCATATCAATCGATAAGTGAATTACAAATCCAAGAGTAATTGCAATTAAATTTATAATTCCTTATGAATTCTCTTTGACGTTGCGATTATAGCTCGTATGTCCGGTGATAACGGTGATACTTCAGTATCACCGTTTATCGAAGGTCTCGGAACGGTTCGGTAAATCGAATTTACTGAAATGATTTATCAACTGACCGAAGCCAGCGGTAAATTTCACTTCACATTAAAAGTACCGAAAGATGACCAAAGGAGAGTAGTTTGACTCACAGTTTTGCCGAAAATTGATTTGTCCATTTTACAAAACAATCTGAATATATTTCAGTTAACTCGTTTACCCCGAATATTGTACGGAGAAATGTAAATGATGAAGAAACTGGGAATAAGTGACTACGTAGCTGATTCAGAAAGTGAGTTGACGCCGATATAAAAGTCATCGTAAGTGATTTTGATTAACAATTCAATTTACTTTGTGGAGTTTATGTACTCGTAAGTTAGCTTTATGACTCAGCTCCCAGTCGTTTTAGTTATTCATAGGTGTGAAACTCCTTAGAATGCTTAGAACATCATTTAGAATTGTCCATCAGAATTTTTGTATTATGTATTCAGGGTAGGAAAACACCCGGGTCTGTCGTAACAAACCCGATTCAAATGGGTGTTTCAGGCCGTAAATTGACCGAAAATGTGAATTTATTTTAATTTTCTCCAATTTCCCTAATACTCGGGCCAGTTTACAACACAAAAAACCAAATAGAACCCGCTTGTCCTACCCTGTACATATTACAGTAAGAGACAGGGAAGATTCATGTGAATTTTGAAGTTGCCGGAAACGTAACTGGTAATTGCATCTGGTGAGTGAACCTGTTAACCCAACTTCATACGCAAGAGTATTCGGAAATCTCTAACCACGCTCGCTACTTGAACCAAACAAGCCCAACTATAGCTGACCAGGCCCACGTACCCGCAAAATGAAAATTCACATAACTCCTATTACGATGGTGTCGAGGAAACCTTTTCCATTATCGGCAGACCATTCACTTCACTTCACTATAATTTCTGAAATTATAGAAATTTTTGTTATACATTAGAACATAGGACGAAGAAAATTTTTTTCTATTGCTCCTTGACGGAAAAAATTTGGTTAGGCGTTCGAACATAGGACGGAGGCTTGGAGGATTATGCACCCACATAATTTCAATTTCACTCCGGTTCTACATCATACTTTATGAATCGTTGTGGAATGAAAATTAATTATTCAGCCATGGAGCACATTTAAATGTGTTTTAGGTACCGAAACTTGCAAGTGCCTTATTTGGTTTCCGACTTGCCTAAATTCATACTTTTGTATCGACTCATGAGCGTTAAATGGTCACATGCATTTAAGTCGCAAAGCCTTGACGCTATCTTTAGGGCACCTCTAGTGTTCTTCAAACTTCGATTGATACACTGTCGCCTGGAAACCACTTTGTTATGTGACCATTCGACCCCAATGAAGCACACAGCTCGATGGCAACAAGGCGCAAAACAAAGTTCAGGAAACTGGATAAAGGTGACGACGCTTAAACAGCAACAGTAGCCGTACATTCTAAAATATACCATTTACCTTTAGAATTTAGAATTATTGTGATGATGAACTACTCTAGCTACATTTTTGAAATCATGCTTTTAGTTTAAAAAGATTTTGTGTCAATTCAATTTTTTTAATTCGAAAGCGTATAGACCAACTTCAACATTTTGAGTGAGTTTTAATTTTTGTGTTTCAAAAATTGAAACTAGTAGTGATAGTTGACTTCGTACCTTTAATAAAACTAAATTTAAAAATTTTCCAAGAAAAACTGCAACTTCTTGGGAAAGAGAAGTTAGCGCCCGATTTTTTTTCTCACAATGGCCCTATAGTTCACAAAACTGATCTCACCCGGTACAGACATAATGTTACCATAATCAATAATGGTAAAACCGCAGGTGCCACATGTCATTCATGCACCAACACACCTGATATTACTCAAAACATTGGTGGCAATTGTCTAACTTCAAACTGAAAATTAGAATAATTATGGTGTACTTAATTTTAATGTAAAAAATTGTAGCACATTAAAATTTTCTAAAACATTTTGACCAACAAAACACGAAATAGATGAAAATCAGATCCGCTCGCGACTGTGGAGAAGAATGATTTCTAATAAATGACGTTTTCAAGTACCTTTGTCGTCGGACGAGCAACAGGTTCTTGATTCAATCCCCATTGAAGTCGAGGTCAACCATATACTCTTTGTCAGATCAACTTTTTACTTTTTTTAAGTATTAAATATATAGATCTTGACATGCTGTATACGAGGATGTCTTCAGAAAAAATTTACGACCTCCTAATTAGTCACAATTAAGAGGTTTACAAAATGACCTTTTGTAGTGATCACATTCGTTCTAAAATCAGAGCGACACTCAAAGAGTTGCTGAATAATCTATTAAACTCTGACTACAAAATATTTAGTAGTTTGTTCTGTGGCGGCAAAATTTATGAACAAAATTAACACAAGCAAATATCACAACATGTTTTGTGAACATGTTCAAATCCAAGACAATTCTGTAGTTGTTGGGGAATATATCGGATTTCTGTGAATGAACCCCTTCGATTCAGGATCCAGTAAACAACATGACAGACCTTTTGGGTGTTAATTACAAGAAATACACACACACAATCAGCAACTAGCAAATTGTCCATGCTCCATTTGGAAGTTCAGGAATTTATTTAATACTGACTCAGTAGTTAGATTCTGCACTAATCACTTACAGTCAAACTTCATATGCAGTAGTGGTTAATGGGTAGGTAGTTAGTGGGTAATGTAGCTACCGATACTGACTCGACACACGGCAATCATGATCGAACGTCCTAAATGTATTTATCTTTTATTGAAATAAAATATTTACGCATTTACTTTCTTGTTTCTCAACTGAAGGATAAAGTGACAGTCAAACTAAATCTCACCATGACATTCTTAATATTTGAGAAGAATAGACTCTGGCGACGACATCAGCCGGCTGAATTTTTCATGAAGATCCAGTAACTAAAAAATTAGCCTGATGTTAAATAATAGACTCAGCTCAAGATCAGCCGCCGTCGACTAAAATGTGTACTGCAAATATCCGCCATTTTAAGCCGCCAATCAATTTTTTTTAGTCGACGCCGGAGTCAGAGACAAAAACTCATCGCGATGATCAAAGTTGCGCAGAGTAGAAAATATCACTTTTAAATTATCAGCAATATATTTTGGTTTTTTTTAAAATGGTTCCAAGCCACCTTTCGGAAAGGTTTGGGAATCGTGAATTATTTTTTAATCGCGTACAAAATAATTATTTATGAAACGTTATTTTTCATTGTGAAAACTCATGTTTTTGTTGTGGTTTCGTAATTGGTTATTTCTGATGGAAAAACTTTGGTTTAAAAATAAATCCTCCAAGTTGTTTTCTTGAAATGAGTTATAAAAGTCTGACACCAAATGTTGTTTAGTTTTATGTTGGAAGTGTCCGAAGTACAGGCCAAGTTGTTCCGTCATGAGTCCCAAATGACAAGTCTTGAGAAAGCGCTTGTTAAAATTCTGGTCTATCTTCATAATGAAATGAAAGTATATTTTTATTCTCAAAATTAAATGAACTGTCAACTGTGAGAGTATTAACTTTCGCTGTTTCCTGTAAGTGTTGACCCAAGGACAAATTTTGACGAGTGTCAAAAAAGTAATTTTACAGGTGTAAGTTTCAACAGGTTGAAAAAATCACAGAAAATCATTTAAAAAGCATTGAAAAGTTTAAATCTTAACACGCGTCATATTCTTCTGTCTTGAATTTGGTCTTCGTACGTTGATCATGGTACCCCCCAAGGCCTTTGGTGTATCACTGAAATTGTGGAATTCCATAAACAGCTTGACTGTTTACATTCAACTTTCTCAGCGAAGTTGATTATTGTCCTGAGCCGTTTAGCGTAAAATTACATGGAAAATTGGTCGGATAGTCCGGTCCGTGTAATTACATCTAGCAGATGAAATAATTGATGGATAGTTACATAATTCCTTATATTTCCAACTCTGAAATTAAAAATAATATTGTGTTGCCAGGGCAACCTCGATCATAACATTCGAATAACTTCCATTCAACAATTGCTTTCAGTCCTCTGAACCTGAGAGTCTGAATTATGTCAAATGTTCCACACTTTTCAAAACCCATTAATAACAACTGTCTTTCAATATCCCACTTCAGGAATCCTGCACTTGAATATTTTGATCATAAGGAAAATTAAAAGTCCAATATGAAACTTCTCTCTCTAAATTCTGTCTAAATTGAAGAATTTTCTACCATATGGGACTGCCTTCAATTCCCCTTTCTGAATGTTAACAGATCAGGAAATCAGAATAAACTTTTCCCTCCTACAAAAATTGTCCAAATGGAATTTCATTCCTATCGAATGGAATATGTATCGGAGGGAATTTCAAAAATCTTTGTCGCCATGGAAACTAACTGTGTGGTTAGGATTTTGCCTAATTCTTTTGCTGTATGAATGTGCCATTTTGATGTCTCTACTCAAATCGTTTATTTGTGGTGATTGTTTCAACGCACTTCATTTTTCTCTGCATGTGGGAGTAGCTGGTGGATGGTTTTTAGATCTTTGCATCATTTACGAATTGTTCTTTCGACACGTTGGTAGTCATCTGACAATTCTAAATCAACTTTTCAATCGTTTCGATTTTCATTCAATTGATCGACGTTTGTGGAAGAGGAGGAAATACAATGGCAAAGTTGGAGTAGTAGATGGTGACCACCTGAAAGGGAGAAAAGGAGGTGCGATACAAATGACGACAATTATTTCCAAGGTACGGCCAAAAAGATCCCATAATTCAAAAATGTGGATGGCAGGATGTTGTAAATCGATAATAAACTATTCAGAGGTCAATTTGATAAGTCTTTATGGTATGAGCTTTAACTTCATTATAAGTTTCAACGCATCTAGTTTCCAGATATTTTAATAGGAGAAAATTGGATGGAATTTCAAATGAATTTTCACGCTACATCAAGTCACGTGTTCATTTTGTATTTCTTAAATTTCGAAATTTTATTCGGAAATATTTGAGAAGCTGTTAAATTTCTGGTGGTGTTTCCACAGGGTACAGGGAGTTCAGAGATGAAGCGACGATGGACAGAAATGTCCAGACAGGAACTGTTGACCTTGTCACTAGGGCCACTCATCGCTATCGGTTGGGTCGACTACCTCATCCTCTTGGCAACTGACTGGAGTCGACTTCAACTTCTCTTCAGTTGGTTACCACAACAACATAAAAACGCATCGAATTTCTTGATCCTCCTTTCTATTGAAGGAGTAGCAACTGCATTTGGTCTTGCCAATTTATATCAAGCTCTCATCACTCAGCTTCTGTTTCTTCTCAAATGTGAAGCTGATTTGAAGGAATTTGTCAACCAATTGAGGTACCCACAACTCATATACACATTTTTGATCTCGAAATAAAATAAAGATTGAAAATCCTGTTTTGGTAAATATTTTCGATTTTATCAAAAATTAATTTAATCATTTTTCATTTTTCTTATCGTCAAAAGAAGGAACAATTTGGACTTGGAGTCATTCCTGCAAGTGCTCACGGGACTCAAAAAGCAAATGTTGACGATTGGGATATTCAACAAATGTCAAGCCCAAATAATATTTGCATTTAACCCTGTAACCACTAAGCCTATTGAGATAGGCTTATTCCTGACGGCAAGACAAATGTCTTGCTTAGAATTCG
>JAQHQX010000288.1:0-14650 GCA_034694425.1 Arrhopalites sp. Gr-Col-00791
TCATGACGACTAGAATTTTTTTGTCATTGCTCCTAGTGTTTGGGTTGGTTGGACTATCGTATTCAGCCTGTTCTTTTCGTAGAGGATTGAAAATTAATAGGGGCTACAAATGTCGGATATCAATCGGACAGTTAGCATTCCAAAGTGATGGAAATTTGGTAATTTATGGCAGTCGGGGTAATGCACTTTGGAGCACAAAGACCCATGGCCGAGGTGAAGTAGCTCAATTTCAATCTGATGGACATTTTGTCATTTATGACATTGCTAACCACCCAGTTTGGGCTAGTAATACAGTGGGGAGGGGACGAAAACTTGTTTTCCAAAATGACCGCAATCTTGTCATCTACGATGTTGCTGGTCACCCTGTTTGGAGTTCACACACTAATGTTGATCGATAGTATCTCCTCACCCTCTTCTAGTTTTGGTGTTGTATCTTGTCAACATGATGGTATTGAATATGCTTGTACAAATTATCAAATTATTTTATCGGCATCCTTTGGTTGATCAACATGAACATTTTATTTTTTCTAGAATTTCTTCAACCACATTAAGTCTGTTCAAATATTTCGTTTTAGCAAACTGAAGGCAGAAATTACAACTTTATTTTATAATTAGTCCTTGTAATGTTAAATACATTTTTAAAAGATACCTGAAGCACGTCCAAAATTTTGAACCAGTAATAAAATCATTGACTGCGTACTAATGAATTTAGTGTACTTTCGACAAAAGATTGTATCGAGAATCTCAATTCAATAATTATTAACGTATTAGAGTTCAAAATGGGTGCATGATTTGTTTTTTGACAACATTTCTTGGTCTTTAAAATCTCAGTTTCATCTACACTCTCTCTTGCTTTTCCATGCTGAAAGGAGAGGTTAGGTCGGGGCAAAAAAAGTCACCTTTAAGTTCCTGGTGTTTGGTTATTCCCCATAAAAAACTAAATTTAAATCCGGGTTCGCCAAAAAAATGGTCTGGTGGTCAATCTGATTTCTGCCTAAATGATTAACAGTTAAATTAAATCAATGCTTCAGTGTATCAGACAATTGATCAAAATAGCTAATACCCCTTAATGCTTAACCTCCCATTGTGGGAGTTCCTACACCCTAACAAAATCTTTTCAACCAAAAGCAAATGATCAACTCACTTCACTATCAACTATCAATGTCCGTTCGGATGCTGCTCAAGTAAATAAGCCATCACCTTTAGACGCATCTTCTGAAAGGCTGACTCATCATACTTACTTACACGTTCATTCACATGATTATCCAGGTCGTGGGCATAGTTCTTCCAAATGGTGGGTGTATTTTCTACTCCAAAAAAATTTACCTACCCAACTAAAGAAGGCAGAAACTTCACCCTCGTCCAAAACAAGAGCATCTGAATAGTTTTTTTCGAAATATTGTAAAATATTGTGTTCCTTAAAACACCTTGCCAGCTTGAGAACCTTCAATCCACAATTATGATGATCAAATTGATTAAATTGATCAAAATAAATTCGTTTCCTCAAAATTTCAACAAGTTTTCCCAAAAAACTGTCCCGACCTGGTAGCAAAAGTTCGTGATTAACTAAATTGGAAATATTTTTGAATAGTTGGTTAAGTTCTTCAACATCAAAATAATGGCCCAATTCATATTTACTGATCAAAAATGATTTGTCGTTGCCAGCCAAATCCTTGTACTTACAAAGTAGTTGCATTGTATCCTGAATGTAAAATACAAAAATTCGGTAATTGGTCGAATTTGTTTCAGTGACCTTCATAGCAAACTGATAACCAGCAAAATTGAGATATCCAAGATCCTTTTTTAAATAGGATGGTATTTGATGATTAAAAGTGTCGATATAACAAGCATAGAACTTTTGTTCAAAATAAAATGTTGTCAATTGACAACATTTTATTTTATTTTATTTTATTTTATTTATTGGGTCATTTTAAAATGACCCAATGCAAATTTCCCAAGTTCAAAGTCCAAATTTTGACTCTTTTTGGTTTCAGTCTCCCATCAAAGGTGTCTTTGAACACTTTTAATTTGTGATGGAGATGTAGAGGAGTTTGAATAATTTCAAAATCTGTAAACTCATCTTCAATTTTAAAATACTTTGAAATTTGATCCATGTCTTTATATTCAAGCCAATAACGGAAATTCAATTTTTCAGTTGCATCGACAAATGTTCTTTTTTCAATTTGATTGTCAATTTCTGAGGCAAATTTTTGATGTGCACTTGGAACTTGATATTTTTCTATTGTATGATCGGTACAACAAGAATAATGTGGATTCAAGAATTTTGAAAATATTTCAATCCATTTTTTGTTATTAAAACTTGAAAGATTATCAACGATCTCGAAATATGTCCCTTTTTGGTGATTCTGCAGTTTCAAAATAATTGAATAATTTTGGACCAAAAATCTTTTTAAGATGGACATCCTCTTTAAAAAATTGACTTAATTTCCATCCACCCTGTACAGTTCCATGAGAACCTCGATGCGGAACACCAAACTTTTGGAGAACTAATCTACATAATCCACAACAAAGCATTGTGATTCCACAATAGAATTTCCCAAAATCCATCAACTGATTTTCGAGCATGTATTCTAGAAGGCGCATTTCAGCATGTTGTCCATCTGTCCCAGACTTGGGCGGGATTAATTTGATATCAATACCAGACACAACGTCTTGATCCGTCCCACTAATCTGTAGTAGTATCTTTGTTAAAAATCCATTTTCCCTTGCATTCTTCTCCACAATGTAATCGATGTAGACTAAATCCTTCAAGTATCTTTTTGCCAAATTAAAAAATTGTTTCTGATGCCCTTTGACAATTTCAGGCAAGGAAACTTCGGTGTTGTTTAAAATTCTTTGACCCATGTCCTTGAACCAAGACTCTACACAAATGAGCGTCATATCGAAATATTGTTCCTTTCTAAATGCTGCAAAGTCATTAAGGAGGATGAGATAGAATTGACCCAAATCAGGGTCAATTGGCTTTGACGTAGAGTCTGCTTCGTTTTTTTGGTTCTTTTTGGTTTTTTCAATAAAATCGTAAGACAGGGTGTCATTCAAAATTTCCGCCCACATTTCTTCTCTGGGGTAAAGAAATGGTTCATTATCTTTTAAAATGTTTTCAACACGACTTCGCGTCTCGTACAAATTTGAAACTGCTACACATTTTATGTGACGAAACAAATTTCTAATTCTTCTATCGATAAGATTAAATGAAAAAAGTTGTTCGTATGTAAAGAGGTTAATTTGATTCACATCGAGACACTTGAAATTGTAAGGGATTGTTATTCCGGTACTTCCAACAATTTTTTCCAGAGTAGGTAAATGGGCTGTTGGGAAGCTGAATTCGATACAGACACCGTCATTGTTTGACTTCGGTACATATTTTGAAAGTTGCTCATCAAATATGAGAGGAATGTCAAAGTGGACATCAGGGTTAAAAGATGTGTCATTTGTAATGGTGTCAGTGAGACTTGCGGAGAATTGGACCATGAAAATGTTGAGATTGTCGGATGGTTCTGGTGTTACAAGTTCAGATTTGAGATTAAATTTTAAATGACACTTGACACCTACATCAGTATTAGAATTGGTTGCCAGTAGAAACTGATTCTCTACAATTCCAATGGCTGTGCACGTGTTGTCACCGACGAGGATACGAGCAATGGCATCAAATAATGTTTTTTCTTCTGCCTTCTCCTCGTTCTCTGAGATATGCTCAGAATTTGATTTGTTGACAAATTCAAGTAAATCCAATGTAAATGTTGTACATTTTGTTAAAGTCTCAACGTCATTTGGATCAATGACGTTCCGCTTCAGAAATTTTTTGAAAGCCTCCTGGGAAGATGAAGTGGGTGACATTTTGAATGGAAAAAATATTTTTCGACGTCAATTTTTTACGTGGAGATGAATGAGAGATCTAGTCTAATGGTACTCTCTATTGTGATTGAGCTACCTAATGGAAGTACAAAATGTGACGCTTTAGAATTATACTAGTACAGAATAATTCAATTTTGAATATTATTGAATATTTTATTACCAAAAATGACGAGTTGGTTTTTATTATAATCCAAGATCACAGAAAATTGATACTCATAATCTAAAGTAGTTAGATTATGGAGCGGCCAATTCGAATGAAATACAAATAAATATTTATCACAATGGCTTGGAAAAGGAAAGACAGAAAGCTATGGAAAATTGTTCATGCTGAGTTGCAACTATCAGAGTTAAACTAGATAGAGTTTTATCACTCCTGGATTTGGGGTCAGCGATAGGAGGGGCTGTAGGATGCCAGAAAGATAAAGTTTATTTCATATTGAAAATGCAGTATCATATGCAGTATTATAAGGTTTAATATCTTTGCGGCACTAAATATATCAATGCTGCCACTAAAGGACCCTATCGGATAAAAGTCAAAATTTGGCCAACTCGTATTTAGAAATAAACTGACCAGATGTGTTGCAATTGATATAAGACGTTATAAAAAGCAAAAAAAGTTGTTCCACGATGTCAGTTGTTGCTGATTTCGGGTATTTTATGTCCCTGGACAAGGGTTTTTCGGATTTATTCGTCTTATTCTGTGCTGTATTCATATAATTCTTTTGAATTCGAGGAACTGGCATGCAAACCCAGGGCCATGTCGATCACTTTAATGTAGGCGAAATTTTTTTTTAACGGTAGAAAGTGGCAGAAAGTAAAAATGTAGTCCATGTCCATGAAATCGTAATATGGAGACTGCAATTTACAGTAAATAAATTGGAATCGATTGGAAATTGGTTAAACCGAGATAGTAGAGTTTCATTCTAAAAATTAAGGGCTGCTATTTTTTGTTGTGGAATTTTAATTGAATGTACAGAGATTTATGTTACAAGTTCAGGTGCAAATATTGAAACTACCCGTAAATATATTTATTGAACGTTGTGGTAAGAATATTGAAAGTTCGAAAAGATCGTTAATTGAAAAAATGACATCGCATGATTTATGTACGATTTACACCTTCTATTCGAATAAGCTGAAATATCACAGAGTTTTCCTAAATGTCTCTAAACTAGATTTTTCAGAGTACTTTTCTGAGTATTGTCCCATGTGACCTCTGGAAGTCACACTAGAAGACCATTATAGTGGCAGAATTTCATTTATATCCTAATTGAAACGTCGAATTGAGCATGCTCAGACCTCAAACAATTTCTAAGTGGAAATTTTTCCAACTGATTGCCCTCCAGAGGTCAATTCAGTTGGGTCAGAAAAATTTTCATATCCGAGTGGATAATTTTTTTGGTGTTACTGTCATTATGTTCGGTTCCAATTTAATATTGACCCAAGTGGTTAGCCTACATTAATCTCAGACTCTGGAGCCGACAAAAAAATTTGGCTCGGCGGCTCAAAATGACGGATTTTTGCATTCGTAATTTTTTTTAGCGACGGCTGATGGTTGGCTGAGCCTATAATTTAACATTAGCTACTATTTTCGGCGGCTTGGACCTCTAAAAAATTGGTCGGCGGCTGGTCAGCTCTGGAGTATGATTAATCTTGTGATGTTTGTTTTGGAGATAAAAAGATCATCCGAACTTTAAAAATCTTTGCAGGTAAAAAGTTTACCGTACTTATAAAAATAAGTGGATTGGAGAAGAATTGCGAAAAATGAGGGAGTTTTCGGCTATACATAAATCCACTCTTCAATTCTGTGGTCAAATTACTGAGGAATTCTGAGAATTGTTAAGATGAGAGTTGACAAACAATTGTGTTTGTACAAATACTAATTATTTACAACGTTTCATATTAAAGTCTTCTAACTTGATACAAACAGATTAATGTATTTTACAACCACCTGTATTGACTGTGGTTCTTATGAAATGACATTTTTGTCGTAGAGAGTTGACATGCCAGTAAGTGGTAAGTGGGTAGCTCAGTGATTAGAATACAATAATAGAATTGAATGAATGGAAACTTTTACAGTTTAAGAGGTCGAATTAATTTTTAATTTTGAATCAAGATTAAAACGGTGACAGTGTTATCAACGAGGGATTCCAAATAATCCAAAGAGAGGCCATCTTCAACTTTAGAACAAAATCCTAAATTCACCCGAATTGGTTTAAGGGATCGCATAAGACGACGACAGAATTTTCTGTTCATCTTCTCTTGATTGCCAACCGGAATTGACTTTATACGAAGAATGTTTTTATTTTGACATGAGAGACTTGGATCAACCATTTTGTTCTTCAGCTGCATCAAAAAGGTTTGGGTTGATTTGAGGATAATTTCACAACCTCTTAATGAAGCGTACACTAAACATGTTACAAGTGTGGACAGACTTCCCATCAATAATTTCCAAATAATGACACTCTGTCCATCATTCATTTTCCAAGTTTTTTGAATAACACCCAAGTTCAAAAACACAATCACGACTCTGAATAAACTGGGTATAGTTGTCGTTATCAAAGGATCAAAAGATTCCATCAACAGTTGGACGAGTAGTTGAAACTTTGTGTAGAATTTTTCCAGTTCGACAAGACGACCCAGCTCATCTTCCGATTTGGATTTCGATCTGCCCCAAGAAAACAAAGAAAAACAAAAAAATTGACTGATTCCTTATTCTTTTGGATTAAAAATAAATGTATCCACTTTATAGTGGTTCTCTTTGTTTTGAAACAAGTTGAATCTAATGAGGAAAAATTTAAAAAAAATAAGTTGAAAATTACGTCAAGACTGCTGAAATAGCTATGGCTCTAAATAATGAAAACACTTTTAAGATGAGATGAGAGAACATTCGAAAGCAGAAAAAATTGGCAATAAACAGATCTACAGTTGTTAAAATCCAATTGACCAAAGAAGGACACAGCAACGGACCACAAATCCAAATGGGCAAATTCAAAATTGAATGCATGTCGTTGATTTTGAACCAAGTTGTGGCTATCAAATTTGCAATTAGAATCAGTGGACTGGACGCAAAGATGAGAAGCACCAAATTGCTCAACATTGGAACTTGTTGTATCGTCGATGTGATGGCAGGAGACGCAAAAGTCTCTAGGAAATTAAAAGATTTCAGGAATAATTAATCTCATTTAAGTAATTCCAATTTCAAAATAAAGACAAATAAATAAATATCTCCAGTACTAGAACTTACCTGCAAATTTTGCATCGATTGATGACACTTCATTGAAAATATTTGAGAACATTTTGAGTCCCTTTATTGAAGTATTGACCATGTCAAAAAAATCAAATAACATAAATGGGATGTAGATGATGATGATGCTGTCCTCAAATTTTATTCCTTCGTCAAGGATCTTCCACCAAAATGAAGTACTCAGAAACAATTTGACAAATATAGACGACCGAAGCATAAACAAGGCACAAACAATCACCCATCCCAATTGACCTTTGAAATTGACCTCTTGAATCCCATGAATGGGTTGACCACTTCTACTCTCCCTACTTTTGTACTTCCAGGGTATCACCTTCAGTTTGTGCAACAGAATTAATTCATATTTTATTAGAATGAACATCAAATTTTCAGGATTCCTCATCGATTTAATTGTCACAATGATCGATTCAATTAATTTTTGTCCCCTTGAAATGGGATTGTGGACTTTGTTCAATGAAATTCTGATTATTGTGGACAGGATCTCCATTTTATTTGGAATCCTCTTCATGTTTTTATTGCCTTTTTTCAAGATGAAACTGCCGGAGCTTTTTTGTAGAAGTGAAAGAAATATCGAGTTTGTGATGGAACTTTTTTTAGATCAAACCCAACTTTTTCCTAAATAAACTAAATTCAACTTTAGGTCGGGAAGCGAAGCAGCAGAAATGTTAGTTCAACTGATCAACCAATAAACCTCAAAGCACTCACAAAATTCACGGTTCACTTAATTGAATTCAATATTTCTTCCGGCTGAAGCCAAACTGTAACTTTGCAATTTTAGAAAAATAACCGCTGAAGTCCTAATTCCTTCTAACCAGAACACGCTAACATGTCCGTTTACTTGAAACAACTTTGACTTTGATTTATGCTGCAGAGGTCCGGAAATATTTCTTGATTATAGGTCGAAAGGTAAGTAAGTAGTTGGAAAGTATTAAAACTTCCAGAACATGAATTTTATCATCATTGAAACTTTCAATATAACGAACTGAGCTCTTGTTCAAACTTTAAAAGTGATTGGGAAAATTGTAGCCAGGATAAAAATGTTAGAACCATCACTACGTGACCTTTTATAAGAATTGTGTTCTGTGGACGGGAACGAAGTTGCATAAATGTCTGTTCGATACTACTTGTACCACTTGTCTTTTTCCGTGGCCTATGACGTGTCATACAGAATCTTAGAAAAAGTATGCTTATGTCGGGGCCATGGTATATACCTCTTACGGGGCTCCTTGAAAACCAGACGGTACAAAAGTACGATATGGGCGTCAATTCAGCAACGGCCGATAAAACGTCAACTCAGCAGCCTGGCAGCGAAAGCTTCTAGAGGTCACAGGAATCATCCGATTGACCTCAGATTCGGTAGTCAAGCTTCTTTAGGGGTCCTCAATTTTCTGTATGCACCACGCTAAGTATAACATTCCCTGTGAGTTTAGAGGCGGGAACTTTTTTCTGACTCCTTAAAATAGCTTTACAGTAAAATTTTGACTGAAAATTACCCTTTTTGACATATCTCAAGTCAGGAGTATCTTGGGTCAATTTCCTCAAAGTTCCCCATGCAACACACTCAGTGCAAGATTCTCTGCAAGTTTGGAGAGGGGAACTTTTTTCGAGCGCTTTAAAATAGCTCTTATGTGAAAAAATGACTTGAATTTAACTAAAAATTTTCGCCAAAATGAGAATTGCGCCTTTAGCTTGATTTTCCTTCTAGAGGACCCCTAAAGAAGCTTAACTACCGAATCTGAGGTCAATCGGATGATTCCTGTGACCTCTAGAAGCTTTCGCTGCCAGGCTGCTGCGTTGACGCCCTTTCCTTTTTGATTCACGGGGACTTTAGATGAAGACTGACGTACACTGGATCAGATTTTAAAAAAAAGCGATATTTTTGTCTACTGACTGTTTTCACTTGAGACCTTTCCTATGTGACCAAACTCAAAATATATTTATCAGTTCAGATGCTGCTTAAGTAAATAAGCCAACAGCTTTAAATGCATCTTCTGAAAAGCTGCCTCATCATACTTACACATAATTATCCACGTCGTGGGTATAGTCCTTCCAAATAGAGGGTGTATTTTCTACTACAAAAAAAAATTTACGCACCAAACTAAAGAATTGGATGATTGGGACAAAAAATCCACCTACGTATTTGGCTAATGGTGAAATAAATCGTGAGTTTCGAACGAAGTTCGGCAAGAAGGCAAAAAATTTACCCTCGTCCAAAACAAGAGCATCTGAATAGTTTTTTTCGAAATATTCTAAAATATTGTGTTTTTTAAAATACCTTGCCAGCTTCAGAACCTTCAATCCACAATTGTGATGACTAAATTGGTCAAAATAAATTCTATTCCTCAAAATGTCAACAAGTTTTCCCAAAAGACTGTCCCTAACTGGTAGCACAAGTTCGTGATTAACTAAATTGGAAACATGTTTGAGTAGTTGGTTAAGTTCTTCAACATCAAAATGATGACCCAATTCATGTTTACTGATCAAAAATGATTTGTTGTTGCCAGCCAAATCCTTGTACGTACAACGTAGTTGCATTCTATGAAAAAATTAAATGAAAACGTATGTACTCCTACAATTTTTAATTTGTCTGACAAAAATTATATTTTTTCGTTCAATATTTTATTAAGGGTATTTATTTAACTGGGCAACAGAATTAGGAAATTGAGCGACAGAAATTATTCAACTTTTTAAGCGACAGTTTTTAATTTGTTTGAACAACAGTTTTTGAGGCTAAAAAACTGTCGCTCAGGAAAATTATGACCATTTTATTAATAGCAAATTTATTGAATCCTTAATAAATTTATTGTCCTGACTTTCAATGCAATAAATTCATTTAACGTGCAATAGTGAGATCTTTATACACGTACAACTACAGGAGAACCAAGGATGACAACAGTCCGGTAGTTTCAATGAAACTCGGGTATTTTAATTGAAAATTTTGAAAGTAGATTCAGTTAAAACTATTGTACACGTGAAAACATTTTCTGCAAACTTTATAAATCTAGTTTAATGAAAAAATAGAGTTGACGAAACTTCAATTTAATGCAGCAAAATCTTTTTTTGACAATAAAAATGACTTTTTTTACTATTATTTCGGCGTTTTATCATTTCGGAATTTTTGTTTTCGGCGTTTTGACGGTGACCCGGCTCAGTACATGTAACTATTTTTGCAATATCTTTTTCATGCTAATAATGACTCGAGACCACTTGTTCTCATCTTGAAGATGAGGGAATCTTGAAGTAGACCAGTATACTCAACACAGATAACCTTTTAGTGCATTTTTATTTTCATTAATCTGCGTATTTGTATATTTGTGCTGGTAAGCCTTCGGAATACAAATCAGGAAAAGGGTCAAGTTTCAAACCTTTATGTGTGTCAGTGCAGCATGAAAGTAAAGAAAATGCGTTTACTTTAATTACATGTTCTTTTGTACATGCAACTAAGCAAAACAATTTTTCTCCTTTAACACTGCAGGAAAGAGTCATGTCTAGCACACACACAGTAGAAAGGACCATCGTTGAAACTAATAATACTTGACAATAAAATATTTACACGGATACAAATAATAAAATACAAATCTTGGCTTCTTTACGCTTCCATTAAGTTAAACGAGGAGCCTTGTCCAGACACAATTCCAGTTAGTCATGAGCATGAGAGTCTGACATAACCGTACTGAATGTACACACATCCACTTGAAACAACGTGAAAGCATATAGCCTCCATCGCTCATCACTCTTTTCAATCAGCTTCCGTGTAAAATTCTTGTAATTACATATGCATAATGTACATATGTATCCTTTCGTAGAATGTACTCATCCACTTGTAAAGAATACGAGTCTCCCTCGAGAATCTCGGAGAGAGGAGCTCTTATCTCAAGACAATAATAAATATTGAATGACATCTCTACTCCTTCCCCTTCCTTGTCCGCGCATACCAATACAATGCAATGTTAAGTTTCTTAATTTTGACAAGATTCAAAACTTGTTAATCCTCATACTATTCAAGTCTAGTCAAAGTCAAAACAAGTATTTTAAACAAATTCAAACTTTAACATGTGTGAACAGCTTTCGACATGTGCAATTTGCACGAAGACGAAGGGCTGGTGGTGGTACGAGCTTGTGGACGTACCATCAATATGTGCCAGCAAGACCGCATTTGTGGAAGAGTTCATTATAAGAATAATTACGAGTAAAACTGGAGTGGATTGTGATCAGGAGGATACTTCTATAGAAGGAAGGAGAGACTGCAAGACAGCCTTCATCACTGGTTAGACTTAGAGATTTTATTTTGATTTTCATATGTCACTCGCCTTGTCCTCTGTTTACCCGCATAACGAAACTCGACTAATGATTTTTCTTGTGTGTATTTTAGGCATTACTCTCACCATTGAAGTCATTGGGGTCATCGCCACAATGGTCGACTTTGGCCGTCGTTGGAGTAGGTCAACTCAAGACTGTGACCATCATAGAAGGCCAGCCAATTCTGGGCTCTAACTTTCAGCTGAAGAATGCCATGAAATGATGAACCTCCGTCGTGATGACAGTGCCTTTATGTAAATTTGTGTTCATCCAGTGTGTGGATAGACCACAAAATCATGTTAGTCCGATATTTGTTTGATACCCCAAAAGTTCCTCAATAAATTACAAGATTTTTTTATTGTAATCCCAGTCTCATTGCTCGTATCATTGACTGTGTGTGTGCGTGACATCCTACATCATTTTCATTTTGGTAGTTATATACTAAATATCATTACAACTTGAGAACAATCACCCAAACCACTACTGACACCCATAGAAATGCCGAGTTGGTTTTTATCATAATCCAAGATCTCAGAAAATTAATGCTCTGGTTAAAATAGTTAGATTATGGATCGGCCAATTCGAATGAAATACAAACAAAAATTTATCACGATGGTCTGGAAGAGGAAGGACAAAAAGTTAGCAATGGAAAATTGTTCATACTAAAAACGAGTAAACAAGAAAATAATTACAATTTTCTTGCCCTCAAAATTTTACCCATTTTAAATTTACTACCCATCCAAATTGATATTAAAACTGGTAAAATCAAAACACAATCAAGTAAATGTGAAATGGTGGATATTTATATGGAAAAGTGGAATCTGTATGCTTTTATCGATTCTCTCTACATTTCAATTCGATTCATCCAATCTCTCATCAACCCTGAATTGACTGTAGAGAAACATTTTACTCTTCACTTTGTTTTAACTCTGAGCTATTGTAGTTCTATCATGTTCTTTCATGTTCACTTTGTAAAGGAAAGTGGAATCAATTTGGCAATTCCAAATCTTTTGTGACGAGTCATATCTGAAGGGTAAGCGGAATTATGAGGACAAGTTACACAAATTAGTTTCAGTCTGATTATCAAAAGTTGGAAATATAATTGTTACGAGATTGAATTTTTTGAAGGACATGCAGACTTGGTGTTAACCGAAGTTCATTGAAATATTCGAGACATGAAGTGCTCCTTGGTCACTACCATTCCTAATCTTGATTAGGTATGTATCAGTTGAGTGTCTTATTGTATCAGAAATAAATCGATTGTCAATTGTGTACACCTCCTTGCCATCTGGGTTACAACTTGATTTAAGTTTCTATGGTATTTTTGTTTGATGGATACTGTGGTCTTGTAGCAACTGACTACTACTACACTTTGCTGGTGCAGCTACTGCTTTTTGAAAATATTGAATCGATTTTCAAACAGTTGGACTCCAACTATTGGAGTCACATCTCAGGTAGAATTTTTTTTGCATATTTTCAAACTTTACCCAAAAATTTTATTGTTGGAGAAATACGAAGGAACAAATTCTGCAACCAAGAGTCCAACATCAGTCAGTTATGAGCTTAATTTTTGTTCGAGTTTTGAGTGTTTTTGCTTGGAGTGGAGGCTATTAATGAAATGAATTTTTATTAAATTATAACAACGGAAACGAAACTGGAACGAATTTTTCACAATCTTGTGGATTTTCATAAAGATTTTTAATCAAGCCCATTCTTGAATCACCTTTTTGTTTAAACTGGTCTTTCTTAATATCTGTATTTTGTGTTGTAGCTTATTATTCATAACATTCAGTCATGCTGGTGTAGTAACGGCAGTTTTAATATTGCCATTGTCGTGAATTCAGCTTCATATTTCTGTATAATTTAGGAGAAGCTTTAAAAATTCCCATGAATTTTGAATTCATCCAGCGCATGGTGGATGCATTGACAGTTGACTATTCAAACAGTAAAGAAGGGCAAGAGATAAAGAAAACGATAAAATCAATTCAAAGTTTAGGGATTCAAGTGGGTAGTTTTCATACACTCGAGAGAATGTCAATTGTATCGACTTTTGTATTAGACATTGAGACATGAGATACTCATTGCATATCGACAGATTTCTGATATTGGTCTGATTTTCCGGAAGAGTATTTACAAATTGTACATGATTTCGACATTTTTTTAAGAAACCTTAGAAACTGGAAAATGGTGGTTAGTTTTAGACCTCCGAACAGGACTCGACAAGATTTAGTCTGCCCAGTCCCAAAATGTCGGTAAAGTTACAAAGGTGGTTTAGTCAATGTGTAGAATCCGTTGCCACCTTTTTGCTGTGGGTTCAGTCGATTTCATATTTCTTGGGTAGATGAAGCCGATGACAGGCTTGAGATCAAAGGAGGTGATCGAAGAAGTAACCCATCTAAGACTCGTTCAGGAATGTCTATGGAAGCTACTCCCAAAGTTGAAGGATTTTTCAACAGAATGGGAAGTCAGCATGTTATTTCCCCTATCTCCTTTGGTCCAACATTTCATTATCAATTTTTGCAAAGTAAAAAAATTGACTTCCAATATTTTTACCTGAATGTCAAACAAAAATATCTCTACGTGCATTTGAGTTTTCTATGTTAATGTTAATCAAATGGGAGTTGGGGCAAGGTGCAACTTTGAATTAGAGTGAACTCTAGCGACATTCCCTCATTCAAATCTCATTTCTCTAGAGTTTCGGACTCTGGTTATGACACAAAAGTTGTAAAAGTAGAATATTGACCTCGAATAGAGATTCTTCCGTACCACTAAATTATTTTACCTCGATGTACACCACACGTTTCAAAATGTCCCTGTCTTTATCTCGCAGAGGCTTGACCAACAATTTTCTCAGTTTTACCTTTTACTGTAATTACTGTAGCATTTTCATTGTTCATATAATATCCAATTATTTTATTGTATTTTAAAGTGTAATTTCTTGTTTGGCTAATTAAAAAGTAAAAAATAAGTGAAGATGCAATTTTTACATTGACCATTTTCAAGTGACTCCTTAAAATGAAGGCACTTCCACACAGGTTCCATTGTTGTGAAGTAAAATATCAAATCGAATGGAATGGCATGAGTTGAATTATGATGATGATGACAGAGATCAAATTTGTTTTTAATTAATTTTTATTTATTCCTATGAATTTAATTTAATGAGCGAAATTCATTTGAACAAGGAATTTTCTAAACTTTCTAATATTTCACTTT
>JAQHQX010000289.1:0-14640 GCA_034694425.1 Arrhopalites sp. Gr-Col-00791
AAAATACGAGAAATGAAATGGAGCATAAATGTAATGAATTGATTTTTTCAATTGTTTTCAATTTGAATAAACTTGAGCAAAGTTTGCGAATAAAAAGGACATTGTCTACAATACGTAGAAATTTTGACAAAAGAATTTTTTTTTAGTTTAATTACCCATTTTTTAATGTGTGACTTGAATTGTGTAAAAATAATTCAATTTTGAAATGCAAAATAAAAGTCCGTAAAGTACCTTCACACCATTTCCATCACACTCACATTCACTTTTTAACAATCGAGCCATTTGGAAGGGAAATGTTGTTTTGGAAATTAATTTTAATGAAACAATATTAAATATTTAAATGGAGAATCGGTAGCGATGCATGTTTTCAGAGTTGGTACAAATCATCATTTGTACCAGTTCAACATACACCTACTTTATTTTAGTTCAAATCCAATAAATGCTACATCCGCACAGATTGAATTGAATAATATTTCAAGGCAACTGAACATTGTAGCCCTTGCCTTAAAATTCTAACTAGTTTCTCCAGTTCAATTAAATACTTCAAAGTGGTGACAAAAGTATGAGTGAAGATTAATTCTCAAATGACATTACAGAAAGGATTTGAATTCCTGTAGAGGCAAAATCGAGTAGAAATTCATTATGGTGGATATGCTATTATTGCCTTTATTATCCATTAAAATCTGTATCCAATTTCCACTGTGAAAAATGAGGCTGCACACTTTACGCACAATTAAAATGGAAGAGATTCCTTTAGGTGGCTTCACTCAAGAAATTCATTTCCTTTTGAATGCTCATAAAAAATTCAAGGATTTTCCCATTCCTTTTCAGTGGAGATCTCACACTTTGACTTTGAGTTAACTCCACAATAATTTTATAATTACTACACCTTCAACGTCTTATGATAATAAACAGCAGTCCACACCTGACAAAGCTACAATTCGAGTGCTTTGTCCAGTTTTTCAGGCCTCATTACACAATCACAATTGTTGTCGATTTAATGTTTTTTTTGTAACTTTTCCCACCAAAAGTAATTATTTATTGACCCAACCCAACTGACTATCACACAGGCACATAATTAAATCAGGGAAGTTTTGTTAGAACACATCTTCATGGTGAGCCGTAACTGCGAATTAAAAATAAAAAAGGTACATTTTTGAATTACCAGTTCTAAATGGAACTTGAAATAGAGCTGACGGAAGCTGAGTTGATGATTCTTGTGGTTGAAACCTTGGGTTCTGGTAATGGGTAGTGGATATGGACACAGTTGGGCTACTTATTTAGTCCTGTGGGCCACTACTTGGATTATTCCTGATGAACCCAAACCCAATTTCAAGGATCATCTCAATGAGTTGATCCCCAAAGATCGTCCTTGTAATTTTCTTTTGACCGTCCAGGATGCCCATTTGACAACGGTCAGTTTTGAAATGTGTCTGTAGTTTACTAATTGGGTGGGTCAATTAATTATGTTGGAAGTGGAGTTGTGAATTTAATTTGGATTTGGAATTTGCAGCCTCAAGTGTTGGATCGATACGGATACCCCAATGAGATTCATTCGGTGACGACGGACGACGGATTCATCTTGGAGATTCACAGAATTCCCTCTCCTGGTCGTCCAGTCGTCTTACTCGTTCATGGACTCGGTTCCTCGTCTAGGGATTTCGTCATCAATTGCGACAGGAGGGCACTCGGTAATTCCAATTTTTTAATTGAAATTGAATCCTCATTTCATTCTCAATTTTAAACTCAAATGATGAAACCTCCAATTGATTTTGACTGTAGCATTTAAATTGGCTGACGGAGGCTACGACGTCTGGATGAGCAACTATCGCGGGAATTCCTACACCAAACACAAAAACTTGACGAAAAATGACGCCAAATTTTGGGACTATTCGTAATTAAATAATTCCATTATCTCACACTTTCAATGAAAAAAAGGATCAGAATAAGTATTTTGCAATTTCAATTTGAAGGATCGATGAATGGGCCCAAGTGGACACTCCAGCGACTATCGACTACATTTTGAATGAAACCCTTCAATCCCAATTAAGCTTCGTCGGGATGTCCATCGGAAATGCGATTGTCCCTATGATGTTGTCAGCCAAACCCCAGTACAATCAAAAGGTCAACATTTGGTTCGCCATGGGATTTTCCCTGGACCTCCGAAAAATGAAGATTCTTTACCCTCCATTTGTTTTCAAATTCGGACGACCTATCGTTGTAATCACTTGAATTAATTTATCCATCGGAAATTGTCCATTTAACAATTTCATAATTTCATAATTTTTTTTCTGTTGTTAATTGTCATTTAGTCGATTATGAAGTTGTTAAATCGAGGGGCATTCATTCCCCTACTTTTTCATCCCTTATTACACCTCTACCTCCCCAAATTTTGTGCATCAGATTCTCAAATCAAAAACCCAAATTCCATCTGCTCCAACTTTTTATTTCCACTTCATGGTTATGATCCTGGCCAAATTCCACCGGTAATTCAATGGAGTTTTTTTTTTAAAAAACTAGTTTAAACTAGTTTAATTTAAATCCAAATGATTTCTGTTGTTTGACTTGTAGGAAGTGATGGTTATCGTGATGGGTGAAAATCCACAACAAAGTTCGGCAAAGTCAGCCATTCACTGTGTACAATGGATGGAGAAGGAGTATTTTGCAATGTACGACTTTGGCCCTTGGAAGAATTTAATTCATTACGGAACTTTAAATGCCCCTCTTTATCCACTGGAGAAAATAACTACATCTGTCGTCTTATTTAAGGCTCCAAATGACTTGCTCACACCTCAGGGAGTACGATCTGAATCTAAATTAACCGTTTTTATTAAAAAAAATAGGAATCAAATTTATAAAACGTTTTTGGTTCCCACTAGACGGTAAAGGAGACAATGGAATTGGCCGCAATTAACATTCCTCATGCAAATTTCTCAGTTGTTCCTGTCAACTCCTCAACTTTTAATCACGTTGACTTTGGGATTGGAAAAGATGCAGATATACTCGTCTATCGCTATATTCTTGAAAGACTTGGAGAAATTTATTCAAAATAATTCTTTAGTATGTACAATGTGTGCCAAATTAAACATCACCAAAGTTTTATTGAATAACTTTTAACATACCGCGAGTTGAGAGAAGTGATTTGTATATTCAGAATCTACATGAAAGCAAAACTTTTTTTGCAACTGACTCATACTGAGCCTGATTCCAAAAAAAATGGATAATTTTGGTAAAATCGAAATTTCTCCGATGTTCTCTTCTAAATTGTGGGTCGTCAACTACTATCTAGGGGCCATCATTTGGTGAAGTATTTAAAATTTTATAAAAATTTCCTGTTGACAACAAAATAGAAACAAGTAAATGACGAATACGAAACTGTCAAAATTCACAGCAAGAAAATGCCGGCTGGTTCCAGGGAACTGAGAACATTCTATTGAAGACCAAACTTTCCTGTAATTCCCCACACCATAATTGGCTGCGCATATTTCCGTTTTTGCAAGAATTTGAATTTTTAAATTTGAAATCTTAGCTCGATTTGGATTTGAGTGAGAATTTGATGATGTTGTGGCTATTTTCCATATTCCTTCCATCTGATTTAGATCATTCTCATTTCACAAGATGTCCAATTGACTGATGATCCTAAATGTGAAAGTAAAAGTCAGTAGCATCGTCGCTCAAAATGTCACATTTAACATCAGTATCCTATTTTCTAGACTAGGTCACAGTGTGTGACTGGAGTGAGTCAAATTAGGTACGGGGTTCCGTCACAGAGTCTTCGGAATAAAGGCAAAAAAAAATACATTTTTTTCATTTTTCTCGCGTCGAACTGTAAGTTCTGCTGATGTGATCATGAAAAATTCATTGTTTTTGAAAACCGTTCCGGCCGGAAGAAATGTAATACCTTTTCCCATATTCAGGTGCAGTTTCCCCTTCAGAACGTGGAGAAATCAATCTATTCAGAATCCTACCCCCGTCCACAGTCATCTCAGTCTCAGTTCGACTTTAGATTCAATTTTAATCAATACGTATGGCTGATCTTCATGGGCTTAGGCGTGAGAACAGTGGACAATTTTAATTAATTAATTGATCATTATTATCCATTAAAATCTGTACCCAATTTCCACTGTGAAAAATGAGTCTGCACACTTTACACACAATTAAAATGGAAGAGATTCCTTTAGGTGGCTTCACTCAAGAAATTCATTTCCTTTTGAATGTGCTCATAAAAAATTCAAGGATTTTCCCATTCCTCTTCTGTGGAGACCCCACACTTTGACTTTGAGTTAACTCCACAATAATTTTATAATTACTACACCTTCAACGTCTTATGATAATAAACAGCAGTCCACACCTGACAAAGCTACAATTCGCGTGCTTCGTCCAGTTTAATTTGGTCTCATTATACGATCACAATTGTTGTCGATTTAATTTTTTTTTTAACTTTTCCCACCAAAAGTAATTATTTACTGACTATCACAAAAGCGATTAATTAAATCAGAGAAATTATATTTTAACACATCTTGATGGTGTGATGTAACCGAATTAAAAATGAAGGTACATTTTGAAATTGCAGTCCCAAATGGAAGTTTGAATCGAACTGACGGAAGCTGAGTTGATGATTCTTGTGGTTGAGACCTTGGGCTCTGGTAATGGGTAGTGGATATGGACACAGTTGGGCTATTTATTTGGTCCTGTGGGTCACTACTTGGGTCATTGCGGATGACCCCACACCCAATTTCAAGGAACATTTCAATGAGTTGATCCCCAAAGATCGTCCCTGTAATTTTCTTCTGACCGTCCAGGACGCCCATTTGACAACGGTCAGTTTTGAAATGTGTCTGTAGTTTACTAATTGGGTGGGTCAATTAATTATGTTGGAAGTGGAGTTGTGAATTTAATTTGGATTTGGAATTTGCAGCCTCAAGTGTTGGATCGATACGGATACTCCAATGAGATTCATTCGGTGACGACGAACGACGGTTTCATCTTGGAGATTCACAGAATTCCCTCTCCTGGTCGTCCAGTCGTCTTACTCGTTCATGGACTCGGTTCATCATCCAGGGATTTCGTCGTCAACTGTGAGAGGAGGGCACTCGGTAATTCCAATTTTTAAATGTAAATTGAATCCTCACTTCATTCTCCATCTTAAACTCAAATGACGAAACCTCCAATTGATTTTGACTGTAGCATTTAAATTGGCTGACGGAGGCTACGACGTTTGGATGAGCAACTATCGCGGGAATTCCTACACCACACACAAAAACTTGACGAAACATGGCGCCAAATTTTGGGACTATTCGTAATTAAATAATTCCACAATTATCTCACACTTTCAAAGAAAAAGAGGATCACAATATTAATTTGATTTTATCCTACAATGTGAAGGTTCGACGAATACGCTCAAGTTGACACTCCAGCGACCATCGACTACATTTTGAATGAAACCCGCCAATCCCAATTAAGTTTAGTCGGGATGTCACTGGGAAATGTGATTGTTCCTTTGATGCTGTCAGCCAAACCCCAGTACAATCAAAAGGTCAACGTTTGGTTCGCCATGGGAGCTACGCTTGACTTCCGAAAAATCAAATCGAATCATCGTCGTCTCATCAGATTCCATAGACTTATCGCTGTAATCCCTTCAGTTAATTTTTCATTCAAAAATGATCATTCTAGAACGTTATTCTATTCTATAGTTTGTTGTCATTTAGAGGATAATGAACAAGTGGAATAGAGGGGCAGCCTTTAATTTCCGATTTCTTTCCTTGTTGCACCTCTACCTCCCCAAATTTTGTGCCTCAGAGTCTGAACTCAAAGACCCAAATTCCATCTGCCCAAACTTATGGTCTCGATTTGATGGTCCTGATCCAGGTCAAATTCCACCGGTAATTAAATGGACTTTGTCAAAACTTCAGTTTTATTCAAATCCCAATAATTTGTGATGTTTGACTTGTAGGAAGTGATGGTAATCATGGTGGGTGAATATCCTCAACAAATTTCGATAAAGTCAGTCGTCCACTGTGTACAATGGATGAAAAAGGAGCATTTTGCAATGTACGACTATGGCCCATGGAACAATTTAATTCATTACGGAACTTTAAATGCCCCGCGTTATCCAGTGGAGAAAATAACAACATCAATCGTCTTCTTTAAGGCTCAAAATGACTTTATCGCACCTCAGGGGGTACGATCTGAATCTGAATTAGCCGTTTTAATTAAGAAAATATTATTCAAATCTACAGAGCAAAATAGTAAAATTGCGAGCGCAGCGAGCAAGGATGGATAATTTCGGAAAACACTTAATTTTTCTGACGATTGTACAAAATTAACCCTTTTTTCTCCCTCTAGACGATGAAGGAGACAATGGAATTAGTCTCAAGTACCAGTCCTCATGCGAATTTCTCAATTGTTCCTGTCAACTCCTCGACTTGGAATCACATTGATTTTTCTTATGGGAAAGATGCAGATATTCTGGTTTATCGTTATATTCTTGAAAGACTTGGTGAAATTTACTCCAAATAATTCTTTAATAATCCCTTTACTGACGTACACTCATTCGAAATGCAAATAAAAGCGAACGGAACTCACAACACTATTTTAGTTGTGGACTAGAAACTTTGAGTATTTTATTTTGAGTAGGTGGCGCTTTTCAAAAACGCAACACTGATTTGCTACACAGAAACAGAGACGTGAATCTCAAAATGAAAAACACAGTTGCTGACACTGGCCTATCTGAGCTCGAACAAGTTTCTAACAGACAAATTAAAGTTTCTAAAAAAGGCGTGATCACTTTGCCCAAACTTGCAAGTACAGCTCGTAAGTACGTGGTACTTGGAAAGTGTAAAAATGTGTTTGTTTAATGTGTAAGGATTTGCTGAATTGATCATCTTGCTTTTTTCTCTGGTAATTGTTTCGGCTCTTCGCGGATGATTTGCTTGTCGGACAGACAAACGGACATCTGAGTGAACATTTCTGCTGCTTGGATTCCCGTTTTTCAGAATAATATTCGGTGACTGAAAATGTCACAAAGTGACAGTTGAAACATTTTTATAATCACAATTAAATCACCCCCAACTAAAGTAAAAATTTATGTTGGCATTTCACGGGGTTAATTCAAGTACAATTATACGTTACCATTAATGATGATTGGTCGTTGAACGATTGGTGGAAAATATTTTTCCGCATTATTTTATCAATTCCGTTTCAACTGAAATCAAATCTAATTTCCATACATTTTCCACAATTATAAATTGATCTCGTTATGACATTATAAAGTTGCATTCTGGAAATTTCCAAGGACGTCACTTTTTTTGGGCAATAGAATCTCTCGTGTTGGCCATAAAATTACTCGTTTTTGGTAGTAAAATTGACTCATGTTGGTAATAAACGTCTCAACCATCTTGGTTTAGCTGAGAATGACGAAAAAGATTTATTGTGTCATTGATTATAATTACTCATTTTCATATTTTGGCTCAATCAGAATTCCTTCTTTTTAATTAACTTTAAAATATATTTAATATTTCAAATATTTACAATTAATTCCAAACTGCACTCAATTGTTTTGACAAAACGTAGGTCATATATTACAAAATGAAAAATTAAATTAAAGTCTTTAACTGTGCACATCATCGCTTCCATCACAATCACAATCGTATTCACATTTAGTTTTTTAATTGAGCCATTTGGAAGGGAAATATGATTTTTGAAAATCAATGTAAATGAAACGATACCTAAATATTTGAATCGAGAATCGGTAACAATGAATGCTTTAAGAGCCGATAAACCATCTTGCATTTTAATTCAAATTCAAAATTTTTAAATCTTTTATATTTTATATTTTATAATTCGTCCAAATCATCACCCTCGGGAGTAACCATTGAGTAGCGCTCTTCTTCCTTCATTTCAGCAAATCCATCCTGATTCAAAAACACAATTTTCAAAATAGATCACATGAAAATTTTTTTTAAAAAAATTTGTAATTAAACATTTTAAAAAATAAGTTCACCTCGGTAGCATAAAGAATTTCGAGGATATGTTTGAGTACCGGATCTTTTTCGGGTTGTTTATGCTTTTGACACATAATTTCCATATGCCTCAACTTTCCAAAGTAAAAATTTCTTTCTCTCGCCACCCCCTCTAAATTTAGTTGAGTGTCTGCTAACTACAATTAATAATAATAACAATCAATCTATAACTTGTATTAGAACTCGAAAAACAATCAATAGAATCAAAAGGCCCTTGTCGTTTAATCTGTTTTTGCAAAAATAAAAGGTGTGGACATGCTTGCACACCACTATTGTTTGTATAATTTTGAACAAATACTAATTTTGTAGTTAAATTGAGTTTTTGTAGAGGTGTCCAATGATGTCCACTACTTTTAAATATTTCAAAAAAAAAATTTACTTACCAGACCGCTGAGTATTTCAATTTTGGACGGATTGAATTGATTTGGATGATGATCTTTAAATCTACAACAATTTTTGTGAGTCTCAATTTCCGTTGAGGTTGAGGGTCCTTGAGCTGAACGACGTTTTGCTCTCTCTTCAGTCCGTAAATGAAATTCCAAATGTTGTTTCTCTCTCCGTCTTTGATCTTCTTGTTGGTCGTTGGGTGGAGTAACTTTCACTTGAGGCCTTTTCAGAATTTTTCTGGGTGGATTTTTGGAAGCTGCTGCTACATTTACAAGGAACCAAATACACAATTTAGTAAACTGAAATCATAAATTTGATGTTGGTAAATCCATAAGACCTCTAGTAGTGGAGTCGGTATATCCAAGTTTGACCGTAATCAGGTGTAATTAAATTAATTTACTTTTATGGAGATTCTTGACTTGTAGATCATCATCTTGTTTGAACAAATTCTCTCGTGATCGAACAGGAGATTTGCTGGGTGAGCGGCGGGTACGTGAAGGAGATCGAGTAGAACTGGAACTGGGTTTCGGCGGGGGCATTCCAATAGAAAGGCCACCTCGAGCAGCCAGTGGGTTATAATAATTATCTTTGTAATTGGCATCAAAAAATTTTTTGAACCACTGAGCAAATTCAAAATTATCCGCGAAATGACCCTTCACCAATTTTTCTATAGGAATTTTCTGAAAAAAATTACAAGTGAAAATTTTATACTGAGATTTTAATTTTCTATCAGGATTATGAATCGACAAATTCAGGAGAAGTGATTGACCTTATCAATTTTCATTTTTTCAAAAGTGTTTTGTAAAACTTTGAAATTGTGAACGTAGTCATGAGGGAGGTTGGTTTGGAATTTGACTTGTTTGAGGGAGGGGATGTTGATGTTTCCCGGGAAAAGCATGTCCATGTACTGACAATAGACTGTTGAATACAAAAACCTTGATCAAGTCAATATCTGCATTTCGTTCGAGTCAAAATATAAGAGTTGAAACCATTAAAGAAAACCTCTTTTTGTTTTTTAAAAGAAAATTCCTACCTGACCCACAGCAGAGCTCTTCGACCTTATTGAAGTTACAGTCCAGAGTCCCGTTTACCCAATTCAGGATCTCGTGACGACTCACGTAGTCTTCCGATCCGACACTTTTCAGGTAAACATTGACCGCCATTTTCAAATTCAAGTTTAAATTTTTTTGAGAGATGAATTCAGGTGTGGATTAATGACCAAGTTGCCCTCTTCAGGATTGAGGACACGAGTAGATCGGCTGAAAATGCAAACTCATATTTTTCTAAAATGTAAAAGAGAATTTTAATTTTAATACCGAAATCTTAGATCATTCAAACCTCCACGAAAAATTTTCAAACAGTTTGTAATATTATTTGCTTATAATAATATTACAAATTGTTTAAACATTTTTTGCTTTCAATTTGAATTTTTCCCGCCACCAACAAAAACAACCAATCAAGCAAAGGGCAGCTGATGTATCCGAATGAATTGAATCCAACTTTTGTAAAAGGAAAACAGAATTTAGGGACTGAATTTTAATTTAAAATCAAGTACATGTTGAAAAAATTACTTTTCTCCTGTACAATCAGCAACAATTGAAATATTCTAGTTCATAAAATCCAAAAAATTAGAAAAACGAGTAGATAAAATCAGCAAAAAAAATTTCTGCTTCCTGCTTTTCCCACCAAAAATGACGAATTTTTTTTTCTGGTAAAATAAATAAAAAGTTAGAAAAGAAGAAAAAGAAAAGTTTGGACTGACTTGTGAGTGATTGGGCTCGGTCCAGTCAGAACAGAATTGACATGACTGACCCCTTGGATTTCCAATCAGAGTAAAAATAAAAATATTTGTTTTCGGTTTTCGAAGCACAAAGAGATTAAAGCCCTTAACTAAATAAAGGAGCTTGGAAATAATGAGACTCCACAATTAAAATATTAATTAAGCATTTTGAAATTTTGAAACTTTGTCTCAATTAAACTCAACTCAATTAACAGAACTTTTTTAGACTTCAATCAGAGACCTTGGGTCGAGTTTGTTGATCGAAACAAAAAGATTATCCCAACATTTAGAAACGTACAAAACTGCAATTTGTACAACTAAACCAGAATCCAGTTAAACCTACGCCCAAATACTATTTTTTCCCTTTATTCCAACTTCCAGTTCAAATTCTGCCAGTTCAACTTAAAACTCGAGTTTCCTTCTCCAATCTCAAGTCTAAGAACTTGGACAAAAATACTGAGACACAATCCAATTTTTTCCGTCTCTGCGTAAACGCAATCAAATTGAATAAGTTGACATGCAAATACTAACACATGCAAGGGAATTGATAGTGTAAATATTATTTTATATAATTCCTTGAGTTCCCCAACTCTTGTTCATACATCCAAATGGAGGTTAGGACAGGATCATGCGAGTCTAATTAAAGTTAAGGAATTTTACCATCAAGATTACCATCCCACCTTGTTGAATGTTGACTCGAGACTCGAGTGCAATAAGTAAAATCCACTTTGGATTGAGGGTGTAATTTTCTTTGAATTTGGATTTGAATTTGAATGGCATCTGGACACACATCTCAATTCAATTCATGAGTCGAGTATGGACCCGTTTGCAGATGCGTGTGTGTTCGGTGGAGGGGGGAGAAGGAGATGAGGAATTTGCATGACTCCCCTTCATCACAACCATAAAAATTGACACGAACATTCCAAATAAAAATACCGACCTTCCATCTACCTACCGAAACGGTTGGTAATGCAACCAGGGGCACATTTTAATCAAATTATTTTTTGGGGCTTATGGCCAAGGACAAATTAATTTTTGCTTGTAGGAATTTTTTGGGTCGGGTAAACATAACGGTAGTTACTGTACTCAGTACTAGTCGGATTAAAACCCGGGTCCGACCACAGGGGATTTCTGTTCATTGAAGGACAAGTGAGTTTTCTCAAAATTGTGAATATTGCAGGTGGACTCCTCAAGTAATCAGGGGTTCATGGCAACGGAAAAATGAATGCAAAAATCAATCTAGGGTTTCAATTGGGTTATTTTCGGTGTCCATTTCGTCGAGTGAAAATTTTTTTTTGTAATAACAGAAATTCTGCTGCAGAATGTTCAATTCGCGTACATTTTGAAAAGCTCTTATCTTGTATTTTGCTTTTTGAGCTTCTAATCTTGTGAATCATGTCAGAATTCAGATATTTTGAGATTGGAGAGGTCTTTAATTGGGATCGATACGGTAGTTCTTTGCTATTTCTTTTTAATTGTAAATGAAACAGCTATTTTGGATTACAAATTTTGAATGTGGATCAAATTGCCAATGGACATGTGTAAAATTTTACATTTGCCTTTTCTGTCATTAATACTTTACCTCCAATTAAATGTTAAATCTTGAACAGATTCAATTGAATAATATTTCAAGACACATGAATATTAGACAACTCTTGTCTTCAAATTATTACAAGTTGTGACAGAACTTCCATCACAGAAGTACAAATCAGGATTAATTCTCAAATGACATTACAGAAAGGAAATTCTATTGGAACACATGTTTAAATTTAATTTAAAGAGTTGACTTGAGAAAGTATTTCCATGTAATCAAGTCAAATGCAGAATTAATCAACTTTCGTTTATAAAACGTTTTTTGTTCCCTCTAGACTGTAAAGGAGACAATGGAATTGGTCGCAAGTATCAGTCCACATGCGAATTTCTTAGTTGTTCCTGTCAACTCCTCAACTTTTAATCACGTTGACTTTGCGATTGGGAAAGATGCAGATGTGCTCGTTTATCGTTATATTCTTGAAAGACTTTGAGAAATTTACTCAAAATAATTTTTAGTAATTCCTTTATTGACATTGATTTGAATCCCAAAACAGCGAACGGTCACTAATTTTTCGATTTCAAAATTATAATAATTATTTTTATTGTGACGTGGGCTTCAACTAGGAAGATTGTGGTCAAATATGAAATTGTTCCAAAAATGATTTATTGTGGAAAAAATTAGTAAATTGTATTGACTTTTATGGGAAAACTGAGAAACTCCACAGAAATTGAGTGCCAACCGATTCGAAACTGAAATCGATCTAAGATTGAAAAATGATCCCTGTAGATAAAATGTGGACTCAAATTGGCTGCTACTATTCGCAACCTTGTCTTTATTTCATATTTCAATTCGTCCATGTTTCGATGAAACTGCGAATTTCTAAATGACTCCAGATTTGGGGTTGGTAAAAAATATATTCAGCAACATTTACATTTTCGAAATTGGCATTCAGACCTCTGACAACCCCTTATTTGTATAGTTAATAAAAGCGATCGGGTCCTACGAGATGATTTTCATTATTTCCTAGAAACTTGACTAGTTGATATGTTTGTGTCAACATATATGCATCAAACTTGTGTTTGATGGATCAGAAATCCACATTTGTACAGTGTTGGGTCTAGCTAGACCCAATAGGCATTTTTCAATACCTTTTTTCAAGAAAGTCAGAAACCTAGCACCCTACAGGCTATTTTCCAAATAGCAGACCTTTTAGGTAGTCGGAAACCTGGGAGGGTGTAGCTTAGCACGGTTACAAGAACTCGAGCAGCAGTGTGCATTGCGCAAAATTCAAGGAGACAATGATGATCTCGATGCCAAAGGTCAGTCTTGAAGGTCACACGTCAAACTTAAAAGGTCACAGGTCAGTCTTCGCTGTTGTTTTTGAAAAAAGTGAGCACAGATACATTCAAGATGCTTCAAGATGATCTCACCTTTCAAAATGCCTTCGGCCTCGGCACTACCCGTCAGTGTTTGGGTATCTCTAACCACGCTCGCTTCGCTCGAATTAAACTTGAATCAAACAAGCCACCACACAACATCAAAGACTTGAATGTACTTCTAAGGCTGACCAAAGATATTGTAAGACAGATTATCTATTTCTTAGATGGACGATGTATGGATTAGAACCCTAATATTTATTAATTTGTGTAGTGTAAAATAATTGTTTCTCTGCCAAATTCCATTTCAAAAATTGACAGATTTTGCAGCGACATTCATGTCCACATGGACAATCAAAATAATGAACCGACAAAATATCAATTTTTTGGCCAATTTAAGTATTTTATTGAATCAAACGAAGGCATTGAAGGTGTTTCTAGTAATATAGTGATCAAAATAAGGTATGACTTCGCCTGTTAGATTCCAAATTAAGTTTTGTTACTTAATCCTTAGTAGCAACTACTTTTATTGCTTTACCGTTCATAAACTCAAACTCCACTCGTTGTCCCACTTCCAGGGAAGTGCTATAAGTGCTAAATTCAATAAGTTCGGTGTCACCTTCCCATTGTATTTTTCCAAAACGCTTCAAATCCTTCAAATTCTTCACATTTCTAGATCGTACACCGTCGATCGATTTGATTACACCAATAGTTTTAGCGTTTTCCAATTCCTACCAAATGAAAATATTGGATTAAAATCAGCAGCTACTGCTGAACAACACCAAAACTAAATGTTTTTCAAAACGAAATTACATCTTGCCTCATCAATCAAGGTCCCTACAGTGGACTGGCAGAGTACGATAACCGTAACGGTCAACATCAGCACAAATTTCATTGTCACTGTTGTAATATAAAAGAAACTTTCCGGTATTCTCCAAAGGTGCTTACTAATGTCAAACTGTTCTACGACTGTTACGTGTCAAAGGATTGATTGTGAACACAGCATAAAAACGTTTTCTTACGGTATCCACATTAACTCTTTGCTTTTGACAAGCAGCTTACAACAATACTTTCACAGGAAATTATAAACAAGGTTTTTATGAGTCACAAAAAGTGTTAATGTACACAAATTGTGAGGTACAATGCATGCGGATATTTCACTTATGACAGTCCATTGTTTTCAAATTCCGTGTCATTAAAACATTTATGACCAAATTCGAATTTGTGGGTGTCAGGGATGACAGTGACATCATGTCATAACTAGGCCTGGGTAGAAATATTTTTTTTTACTGTGGGTTCCTATTTTTTAATGTCAAATATCGTATTTGCTGCGGCACCTATTTTTTTGCTGTGCCAATACATTTTTTCCATAAATACATATATCTATGCCTTACATACTCATCTAGATCTAACATGTAGGTAGAACACTACAGAGGGTGCACGCACACTTTTTGCCTCCTCTTTCGTTGGCCACCCCGGCGCTCCCTGTTGACCATTGGCTGTCAAACTCGGGTCATGTGGACTCAGTTCGATTTGTGACCG
>JAQHQX010000290.1:0-14638 GCA_034694425.1 Arrhopalites sp. Gr-Col-00791
TCAATTGTCCCTGTAAGTTTCACAAACACCCGTCAACAGTGTCGTGGTCCAGACACAATATACCTCGTTGTCTAAAAAATGTGCGAAGTATTTTTGCTAAAATCTGTATTCTTTGCGATTTTTTTACTCTGAATTGGGGAAATTTCAGAAAAGTCCCCACCGATCAAATGACAAGTGTCTGTCGGAACAAGATTTTCATATATGGCATAAAAATGTTCACGCAGTTTTGTGCAGGGCCTGGGGGAAATTTGGCTTCTCATCCGATAGGGTCCTTTGAATTTTAATCAGAGAAAAAAAAATTTGACAAAAAAAAATTGTTTTAACATTAGAGGCATATGGTGAATGTCCGTAACAATTTGTGACAAATGTTCTTGATTGTCATGAAGAGGTGCCATTATGAAAAATTCTGATTCCAACTGCAAAAAATATTCAGTTGTCCCAATTTAAGCCAAAAGTATTTTTAATCCGATAAATCATATTTGCATGTCAAATACCTACTTCAAGTTGGTGGTCCTGTGGAGGTCAGTGGCACATGGGGGCAATTGGATACTTGGTCAAAAACTGTCCCACATCCATATCAATTTAATTGCCAAATATGAACATTCTACATGAAAAGACAAAATAGTTTTTAAATAGCTGAAAACGGTGATTATACTGTAAAAACGACCCGAAAATCGGTCTATGATGTTACCAGGCGAGTTCATTTTCCAAGAAAAAGGGCAGACACTCAGGATTCAAGTGAGATGGGTCCCTGGGAAGAAAATATCAAAAAATGAGGGAGGCTGTCGATAGCTTTTTTTGTAACATTGCAGGGTAACCCCGGATTTTACCCGGGTTATCGAATTGAATTTGGACCCGAGAGTAATGTATTCACATCCCCATCATTTTGAACCCCGAAATGCTTTCAAAGCAACTATCGTAACGTCAAATTAGCAAAATTAAAAGGGGTCCCAGCTTTAATACGTAAAACAATACGGAGGGAGCCCAAATTATATTGGAAATCCTATAGGGTCCTTTTTAAAACTTTACCAAAATGTGACGGGATGGTTCCTAAACAGTTTTTAATGCCATTTGGAATATTCACAACTTGATATTTTTTTTTAAATTCGCCTTTTTTCTTTTATCCGTCGTGTGGGACAGTTGGATGAGAAAATGAAAATGTGATGAGAAGAACATTGACATTTTAATAATTGAGTAGTGTTTTGATCACAGTTAATTATTTCTAGAATTACTGTAGATTAGTAATAACGATTTTATTATGATATTTATGAACGTTATTTGGATTTATATGTACAATAGTATGTCGTAGTCAAAGCTGTGATATAACAAATCCATTTGAAAATCATCCAGAATAATTTAGACTTATTTTGTACTAATTTGTGTAGTCACAATCTTTTTCTTGTTTTATTAATGGCTTCAGTTCGTATACTCCCACAAGATCAGGTTCAACTTTGACCTCAACAGTATCCACATGTTCATTTTTGTACAAAGTGTTAGCTTGAGTTGAATCACCTTTTCTTGGTCGTCCTCTTGTCCGCCCACTTTTTCGATTCTGTTGATTCAAATGATTTTGATTCGTACTGAGACTGATAATTTGTGTTTCTATTTCACTTTTTCTTGGTCGTCCTCTAGATCGACCAGTTGGACGATATTCTTTTCGTCCATGTAATTTTTTCTGTTGACTCAATTGTTTTCTTTGACGCGTCATCATGCCAATTTCTTTTGTTTCAGTCTCATTTTGTTTTTCATCTTTGAATTTCTCTTTTGATCCATCGTCTTTACCTTGAACAGCCTTCAAAATATGATTTTGAGCTGTGAGGAAATCATGTTTTTGATTAGAATGTTCAATTTGCATACTTTGACATGGAAAAGTTTTCTTACAACCTCGAACTGTACAATGGAATTGAGGAGGGGAGTAGTTGGCATGATTCATGAGATGAGAATAAATAGAATATCTTGACAATTTGAAATTACAAACTGGACAACTTCTAGAATCAATTCGAGTGCGGTTACTTTCACATGATGGATTGACTATTTTCACATGAGTAATAAGATGATGATAGAAATCTTTTGAAGTGTCATAAACTTTGGATGAATCAACACAAATGGGACATTGACGTTTTTTAAGCCGTTTAACTTTAAATTTTGGTCCAAATTGTTCGTGACTATTTGCATTTGCAATTGAAGGATTTTCAACCTCATTCATTTTTCGCTCGATTGAGTCATCTGGAAGTGCCAAAGGGTCTGTTTCTGTTTCATCCTCTTTCATGTCGGATGGATAAACTTGAGAATATATAATGAATTCAAAAGATTTCAATAGAATAATTATAATAATGTAAATCCATTTAAAATAATCACCACGAAAATTGACAGCAATTTGAAGATTTTACAAAATATATTCATCATGTTAATTCAATAATTTAAAACTTACAATGAATTTTTTTCTCAGTCTCATAAAATGAATCTTGTTCAAAATCCATAAAATCATAATCATAATCAACAACTTGCTGGGCTTGTTCACAAGTTGTAGCTTCCTGTTTAATTTCTGTGGTTAAATACAAATTTCCTTTGAGACTTTGATGTGCTGACGAGATCAGAGGATCAGATGTAGGTTCATGTTTGACCTCAAGCAATTTTTCCAAATTATCTGTAGGATGGACGAGATTTGTTGTTGTTGTTGTGATCTTCCTACGCTTTCTTGTTGATGGACCATCAATTTGCGTTGAGTCATGATTGACATTGACATGACTTGAGCTGGAATTGATACTAGATAGACTGATGATATTTGTAATGATGGGTCCATTGAAATGGTTATTGTCATATTTTCCTGTGTACATCCTATTCAAGTACCTACAAACAAAATGTTCAAAAAGAATTCACAATTACTTTAACTAATAACTTAATCTCCACAATTCTGAATTTATATTCAAATTAATATAATAATACCTCTACCAATCAAAGTCCATTGTAGTAAGTTCAAGAGTAATTGTAATAAAGGGACAATTTAATCTAATTTCAATTCACAAATTTCAAAGATTTTCTTGCAAATTTTTTTCTTTTCACGCAAACCCGGCATCAGAAAAAAACAAGGATATATTTCAAAACATGACACTTTTACTTTGTGTGTAGTTTAATCTTTAGTTCTATGAAGGACGTTTTGACAAATTATTTTATTGTAGCCTGGACCGCTCTTTTTGTTTTGATTCGACAGCTTATCTACAATTTCCAAGGTCGTCATTAATACAACTGGATTGAACTGGATGTGAATGAGTTTCTTGGAATATTTAAGGCACTTGATTTCATTTTGTTTAATTGGACAATTGTGCTTCGATTGTGCATAATATTTTTTATTTAGACAACAAGATCACGTATTAAAATCTTCTAAATATTTTATCGAATTTACATTACCAAAGTACAATAATTTTGACCTCCTTGTTCAATTATAACAGGATTGAATTGATACCGACTCACACTGGGGCAGATGCAAGAAACAAGCGAATTTTCGAAATGTTTTTTTTATGAAAAAATTGGAAACTTGGCAGAAATAACCAGAATTCGCTTTTATAATCAAGTTTCGGGATATTGAGAATTTAGACTTGTGGACGTCTATACATAAATAGTACAATACAATTAAATGACCGAGAGGACAAGTTCAAACTCTTCGTGTTTCCGGGGTCGCAAGTTGTCGTAGCCAACTTTGGTGTAAAAATCATTTAAATTGGTCACACAACAACTTTGCTCAAGTCCCAGCACTCACATGCAGCAACACTTTTAAAATTGCTCATTTACTTTAATGCAAGTGGCTGTTTCCAAAAATTATTTGCTGCCTCTAGAATTTTTTCTAAATTTTAAATATTTTACCAAAATGTTGAGAGACGATAGTTAAACAGTTTTTTAGCGCTATTTGTTCGACTTTTTGCAACTTGATATTTTTTCCGAAAATTCGCTTTTCTTCATTCATTCGCCACAGTGTGTGATTTGGGTCTACAAATTAGTTTTATATAGAAAATTCCAAGTTGGACTTGATAAAAAATTACTCTACAAAAATAGTTGAGCATTTTAATATTTGGAAAAATGGAAAACTCGATTAAAGCTGAATTTCCAAGAACGAGAAAGGAAAATGAAGTTGAACATGAAAATGGTGCTTCTATTGATTGGAGTAAAATGCCAGCAGAAAAGGCTTTCGAACGTGTGCTTCATGGACCGGAAAAAATTTATTTGCCACTTTATTTTAGCAAATGGGCTGCTCAAATCAAGTCCATGGCAGTTTTACAGGATGACATTTGGGTCATTACATTTCCAAAGTCAGGTAATATGTGGAAATGGTTAAAATTGTAGATACTTTTTTCATTTGCCATTTTATTAAATTTTCTTTTCAATTTTGAAATTGGACTCCAAATTAAAATATTCAAGTTGAAACTAAATCCTTTTTCATATGACCCCTGACGATGCCAGTGGTACAAGGCTCGCTCGGCTCTATATAGCCGAGCTATGTATAATAGTTTTGTTGAATAATTAAATTATGGGATATAATCTTACAGGGCAATAGAATTGGGCTTTTAGGCAATGAAATTAGTCTTTTTGGGCAACAGATTTTATTTTTTTTGGGCAATAAAATTAGGATTTTGTGATAATAAACTTAAAAGTTTAGGCATCTAACTTAGAATTTTTGGGCAATAGAATTTAGTTCTTTTGAGCAATATAATTTAGGACCTTTGGCTGACAATTTGGATACGAACACATGCAAATGTTTTCATTATTGATCCAAAAAAGGGCTCTCACACAAAACGTGAACCTACTAGAGATGATCAAAACACTAACACAACTAATTTCGCGCCGATACAACTCAACGTTGAATGAATCGTATGTGTTTTTGAAATTTTGTATTTAATTCAAATCACAATTTGGCCACGTGTTCCCTAAAAGACCAACCTTGGAGGTCATTTGGAATTTGTTCAACTTGGAGGTCATTTGGAATTTGTTCAACTTGGACGTCATTCAATGTTTTTTTGTGGTGAGAGATAGTCTGCTGTAGGTAGATCTTCTCTCAATCGTGATGTTTGGGAAAAACTCGATTTTTCTTCAAAGCTCTGAGTTTTTGAGATTGGCCAAAGGTGTGTTGAATTTTTCGTGTGATGAATTTTCTATGCACCACTAAGAGACGCACCTCCTTTTCCCTTTCTAGCATATAACTCAACTGTCATCTAAATTTATTGTATTCGTTGTTTAAAATTCACTGCTATTCAGGTTAAAGTTAATTGTCATTGTTTGTCATAAAACTTCAATCAAATTAATTCGTTAGTTTGTTAATTTTATTTAATCCGAATTAATTTCATGAAATTAAGAATTCTATCTGGAGAAAAAAGGAAATTTATTGGCAGAAAAAAAATAATTTTAACGGGGAAATTTTTTTTTTCTATCGGGTGAAACATGAAATCTATCGGGGAAAAAAACTTTTATCGGGATTTTTTTTAATTTCTATCGGGTGAAAAAGATACAGCTTATTTTGCATGCCACTTTAAAAAAAATTCTGTATTCTATTTATCTTGGCATTTGTACATATGTTAGCGTGATTTTGGCAAAAAAAAATCCTATTGCCCAAAACGACTAATTTTTATTGCCCAAAAGAACTAAATTTTATTGCCCAAAAATCCTAAGTTGAATGCCCAAATTTTTATGTTTATTGCCACAAAATCCTAATTCTATTGCCCAAAAAAATAAAATCTGTTGCCCAAACGCCTAATTCTATTGCCTGGGAAAATTAATGTGCTTAAATTATTCACAACGAATTACAAACAAAAATTATTATAATTTTGTTTTGGTCATTTAGGAACGACGTGGATGCAGGAGATGGTGTGGCTACTAGCAAATGATTTAAATTTCCAAAAGGCCAAAGAAATTGCTTTGCACAATCGATTTGCTTACCTGGAGTAACTACCTAAATAGATCTAATTACTACCATTTGCAACATGACCACGAGATGGTTTACTAAACTTAGATCTTGACATTTGAGCAGATTTGGTGCGATCCTAAAGGCTGGAAATAATTGGAATCCATTGGCTTTACCAAATTCATTGGATCAAGTATCCAAAATGACTTCACCTCGCCTCATCAAGTCTCATCTTCCTTTGAGTTTATTACCAACGGAGTTGGTCCAAAAACATCCAAAGATTATTTTTGTCAGCCGTAATCCTAAGGATGTCTGCGTCTCCTATTTCCATCATCACGTCACATTTCGAAATTATGAGGAGACTCTGGAAACCTTCTCAGAGACATTTTTGGCAGATCGAGGTTTCTATACCAAATAATAAAGCTGATCAGTTGCATTGTACACAATTTGAAAGAGTACAGTTTTCAGTCAATTTGAATTTGTATCTTGATTTCAATTTCCTTTCAAGTCCTGTACGCACCATATTGGGAACAAGAGAAAGGGTTTCGCGAATTGCGTCGATCTAAACATCCAAATTTTCTTTGGGTCACTTATGAGCAAATGAAAAAAGTGAGAATTTTGAAAACTTTTTTGTCGTTGGGAAAATGGACTTAAAAGATAAATCGAAATTTTATTTGCTATAGGATCTAGGGTTGGTGATCAAAACAGTGGCCAAGTTTTTGGACAAAGAATTAACTTTAGAAGAGTTGGAGAAATTGACAAAGCATTTAAGTTTTGAAGAGATGAAAAAAAATTCGGCTGTTAATTATGATGATTTAATTGAAGCATTGCCTCCCAAAATTAACGGACAAGCAAGAAGTAGATTTATTAGGAAAGGTCAGGTTGGAGGATGGAAGGAAGAAATGTCATCAGAAATCGTCAGCAAGTTTGATGAATGGATTAAAAGTCATCAAGATGAATTTAATTCATGTGTAACTCCTTGAACTTGAGTTTGTTTCATTTAAAATTATTAAATTACATCAAACTGTTGTTGTACAGCTGTTGCATTTAAGAATTGTACCCCTTATTTTCTTTCACCAATTTACAAGCAAAACAGGAAAGCAATTGACTAGTGTCAGTGACACTGTGTCACTAGTCCACTGGTCTAATGAAGTCAAGAAACTTTCTTGAAGAAAGTGGCGTACTTTCCCTGCTGATACTGGACACCTCTACTAAATACTTGGATTTTTAAAAGAATCCGATTAGATGAATTGACCGAGTTGGCCAATTGCATTAGTCGGCATTAGTCGGCCTGCCCGTATTTGTGCTACTCTGAGTAAAGTTCATGGTGGTACTTTCTAAATGAAACCTTTCAATAGATTGAACTCCTTGAGTTCTGAAATTTAATTCCAATTTAAAATGCCTGCTGGCCGTGTCTGAGCACCTTGTCGTTGTAATGACATTAAAAAAAAGTATTGTAAGTTTATTGTGGATAGAAAATCTTCCAATTTGGTAGACAAAACTCAACGGAAATGATTGTCACAAACATCTTTGACGAAACCAAGCAAAAGTTAAGACATAAAAGACAAGATGAAATCAAGTATTTTATGACTAAGGTTTGGTTGATAAAACCCTTCCATGCAAGATTTTCCACTGAAGACAATTAAATCTGTACAAATACTTGTCAACTCAACCAAACCATTTCAACGACTGTATTTTATTCTGTGCTCCCAGTCGTACAATCTGATAATATTATGACAGACATGTTATAAAGAATTGAATTGATTTTAAGCTGAAGAAAACTTCGTGCATATTAAAAATGTCTACTGTAAAGAAAAAAAGCAGATTTATAAGAGCACTTGGCAGACCCCAACCACCACCCGTCTACAACTGGAAAAGCAATTTCATTAAACTTTGCTGATTCATGATTATCGACTTTCAACGAAACGACTCTATCTCCTTGTACCTTCATGACACATCCAAATAAGCTGACAGTAATCAACGTACCTAAATATGAAGCTAAGATCAGCCTCAGCTCGTTCAATGGAAGTCCACCTTTATCTGGCAAAAACTTGTTTTTTCCTATTTCTTTGTACAGTTTCGATTTTAGCGAATTATCCAACTTTATCGATACATCGATCCTTTTCATCTGAAAATCATTTAACATTTTCAGAATTAATGTACACTTTTAAAAATTCTTTGATATTTCTACATAATTTTAACCACCTAGATGACAGTTCACAACCACCACAACATTCTCAAATGGAACTTGCACTTATTGACATTCCTATTGGAATTTACTATTACGATGACCCTAACAACAATTTCACCTTCAAAAGGTCATATTTTCAGAGTAAATTCCTGGACAGCACAAACCTCCACCTGTTAATCACCACGAAAGCTACATCACCCACTTGTATCGAACTGATCAATACATTTTGCAGAAAATATCCAAGGTCCTTAAATATATTTGAAGACTTCATCATTTCCCTTCATGTCACCACCCTACAACTCCAGCCACTAACCCAACAAACTGTTCGGCTCATCAAAGTGAACCAGACATCACCGATGCTATTTCTAGCTCCAGTCAATATACTAAAAGTCACCCTAAATCTCTCTACCTGGAAAATTTCCACAGTATCGATTCTTCATCTCACCCTAAAGAAATCTTTGACCGATAATCCTGATGATGCATCAGCCAACGGTCAATTGATTTCACTCCAATCATCATTGATCACAAATTCGAATCTGAAATCACCACAAACATTGAAAAGGGTCGTTGCTACTTACAGGTCAAAGTTCAATCTAGGGCTGATGTACATAAAATATTCAGATATAGATATGCCCATTGACAATGTCAATGAGATTTCTGTTGGTGTACGAGATGCTATCACGTCACAATACAGGATGTTGAGAGTGGTCAAATTTTTCAAAGATTTAGAATCTTACATCAACATTTCCTTGCAATTTGAATCCGGATGGAACAAAATTCCTCATCTAGGAACAATACGTCTAGCATCAACAATGCTCAATTGCATAGCTTGTGCACATGAAAACATATACGAGTCTCAATTTTACATTCAGAAAACAGAGGACAAGTTCCTCTCTATCTTGTATCAGTCAACTCATGTGGATATGAATGTGAATCTCACTTCAATTTGGATTCCATTCTCAACCTTTGTTTGGATTTCTCTATTCGTTTGCTCAACTCTTGCTTTTCTTTTAAATTTAATTGGATTTCGATTGAACGTGTCAAGGTGCCTGGATTTAATTTTGAAAACTTTTAACTCTGAAGTTAAAATTCCCCTTCCAAAATATCGTTTGTATTTTCTCTTATGGATTATTTTCATTTCATCAATGAAATTATTTTATGGATGTGAATTGAAAACTAACCAAGTAGCTCCATTTATTCAAGAAATCAATCTTGGATTGAAAGAGTTGATTCAATTTGGTTATCGATTTCATGATCCCTTCAATCGCAATTCTCAGTCACTAAAATCGACAGCTGAACAAATGCAGAGCAGGCCAAGCAATCATTCTCTCATCATGATTCTAGACAATTGGTTTACAAATACAACAAAAAAGGAATTTGTTGCCTATCTCATTGATTCTCGTTTTAATGAGAAATCAAAAATTAATATGCAATTGTCTACCCTTCAGTCATGGGAGTCACTAGCAGAAAAAATTTGGATTACGCCCATCTTCACCACTTTGTCAAATCCAAATTTAGATATTTTTTTGAAAAATTTTCAACAAAGTTTCAATGCTGGAATATACCAATTTTGGATGCAACAACTAAGTGACGTGGTAATGAAAAGTTATAATTTTAAAGGCGTTCAATTTCCATTTCATGCATGTGCAACATCTTGGAAAAGGATAATGGACAAAATTTTCAATGAAATGGAATATGAAAATTTGTCAAAAATGGGAAATTCTATTCATACGGCATTATATTTCCTTTTCATATTTTCAAATGTAATCTCAATTGTTACATTTTTTGGTGAACTTTTATTCAGATACATGAAGAAGTCGGTCAACTTTCTTGTCATTCAATTCATCAAATATGTACATGTACTATAATCTTTCATCTTTAAAAAAATCCTCATACAATCTCGACTATTTTACATCAATAAAAGATCAACAAAATAATTTCAAAGTTGTATTATAGTTGCCTCGAAAAAAATTCACCCTGGAACCTTTGAACCACTTGACCCTACCTATACACAATCGACTTCTGTGATTCCAAAAATCAAAAAATATCAGACGGATAATATACTTTGGAGCATGTACTTTCGTACATAGTTTGAAGTCTTGACTAAATTTCTGGTGCTCTTTGACTTCAGTATCCACCATACTCATCACTGATGAGTCATCAGAATGGCCGTAAAAGATTCATTGGTGTGTTGATCTTAGTCATGTTGAGATCCATGAGTATTCCAAGGACTTCTTATGGTCTCAATTCACGTCCATAATTTTGTGGGTGATGAACAGATGAATAGACTTTGAATCCTCATCTTCTACATGCGATAATCATCACCATTCAATTTGTAAATTGAAATTATGTCAAACTTTATTGTTGTAAATAATAGTCAATAGTAGTCGTTGCAGTTGGAGGGACTGTAGTAGTCATTACAAAGTTGTATTATAGCTGTATAAAAAAACTAACCCTTGACCCAACCAACCACTTGATCCTAACCATACACAATCACACTCGGTTATTCCAAATATCCCAATGATGACACCGATTTGACCAGTGGTTGATCTTTGAAGTTTAAACGTTTTCCGGGCACCATTCAAATTTCTAAGATTTCTCTTTCTTGCTGGAATACAGCCAAGCTTCTAATTTTGTTCCGGGGTAAAACTCGAAAAAAAAATTTGTGTACTCCATCTGTTTTTGAATGGGATAAATACTGCCGCGGGCAAAATTAGAGCAGGGTAGAATTACCTTTACGGTAATTTCCTGTCACGATCTTGCATCTGATTTACAGAGTGAATACATAATGAAGAAATCAAGTATTTCAAGCTTGTAGTTTTGTATGTATATTTCTTGCCCTGCTGGCAAGTGGTGCGAAGCGACACTTGTTGACTTTGTATATTTTGGAGCGAAGCGGAAAATTAGATAAGTCACTATTTTCATATAACGAGATGTAGCAAGCAGATTTGAGTTTTTGACTGTTGTTCTATAATTCGCACATCGCATCTACTTCATATATCACAACATGTTCATCACATAAATATTAACTGATGATTCTAACGGCACATTGAGCACCTTCCACACGATGTACATGAAACAAACCTGTCGTCATTGATTGTGATGTTTCACTTTGATGGAACTTGTGTTGTCATAAATTATTGTGGGTATTAAAATATGTTAATTTGTCAGGATGACAAATGTTGCAGTGTGGGTGATAACCATGTAAATAAATTAAAGTGATGGTACTTGATTATATTTAAATATCCCTAGTTCTTCAACCTTGATTGATGGATCGATGGATAGCTGGAAAAGTTGCAGCTCAACGTCTCGTGATTAATTATAGATAAATTTCGAATTCACGGTGGGACGAATTATCCGGGACGAATAGTCCGAGTACCTCTTTGTCAACTACATTGACTCTAAAGTCACTGACAATTCCAAATCCACATTTAATATATTTCATTTATTTCCAATTTTGCTTTCATCGACATTTATTGCGCTCTTGACAACAATTCATGCAGCCATTCTTTTTGTAGCTCCAGTTCAATGAGCATAAATTCTGGCCCAGGTAATCTAATTTTATTTGACTAAATAATTCAAATACAATGACAATACATTTATGTACTCTGCATCGTAAACAATTAAAAAAGAAGGACTGAAACAGTTTGGTCTTGAACAATTGAATAATATGTGATGATTGTTCTCCTTGAAAATGTATAGAAATTTCCTGCTTGGATGTAGATCGCTGGGAGGCTCCTCAACAATTTTTGTTGGTATAGAAATTGTCGCCCTCTAAACTTATCTTTCATCTTTCTCACATATTGAATCGATCCATCAGATATTTTCCAAGCCAAAGTGTAGAGAACATAAGAACAAAATACGCAGATCAATGAAAGAATAGGATAGAATAAAAATGATGGCATAGGAGCATTTGAGTGCTGTGTGATGATGTAGTTTTTTTAAATGTGTAATGGTAGAAAAGCAACGAGGTGACCAAAGAAAACGAAATGCTTCATGAATGAATTTATCATGGACACAAAAATTTGAGTTGTACGATAACATCTATAAGAGTTAGAGAACAATCGAAGCTTCTCATTGGTCCATTTAGATTTGTTATTTCTAGAATTGTCAAAAGAGAATTATACTCATTAGCTCATCAAGTTATCTTTATCTCTATCATGATCCCTCCATTCAGGGTGGACAAAAAGGACGAAATAAATGAAATCGTTCATCTTGAACGACATTTTAATATCAAAAAGTACATAAAATAACTTTATATTTAGTACAAGAATTTGAACAGTTTCAAGGTAAAATTAATAAAAACAACCACAATCTCAGACATTTTCTCTCAAAGTCCCAAAATGTGTTGTTTGTAATTTCGTCCATTTTGTCCAATTTATTCATCCATTTTGACCACATGGACAAATATTTTGATTTGAACGGGAGGAAATAGTAACCTTAGTTTTATCTCATAATTTTAAAAAATGTTTAAAAAAAAGATTTTACACAAGTTCAGCTGTCCAAAATTTCATGGACAGGGCGAATAAAAATAAGATGAAAGTCATAAACATAGGTGAAGCCGTTTCACAGTAAAAACTGAAAGCTTCTAGAATACATCCAGCTACAATGTACCATATGGAACCTTGTCTATACTTGAGATCAGTCAAATGTGTGTAAATGTAACGTTGATCGTTTGGATTCCATAGAAATATCCCGATTCCAAATATAACTGCACCCATCATGGTCAGATATATAAACTGAGCAAACATTTTCACAAAGAAACATGGCCTTTTCACTTCACTTTTCAAACCTCTTAATAGTTGCTTTGATAAATCAACTAAAAGAGTAGATAGTTTCTTCTTCATCTTATCTGTTAAATCATCTTCATTTTCTATTGTGGCAGAATGTGGTTCTAATTGTGGTAGCTCCGTCGCCTCATCCTCATTCTCATCCTCATGACCAGTGATGGCCCAATAATCAGCTAAAATTTAAAATTAGCAAAGTCAAATTGGTTAAGGTTCCTCTTTTCTCCAGATAGAGAAGAATTAGGGGCTGCAGTAATGTAATTATTAACTCATTACCCTTCAATATTTCGTTGTAAGCCAGAAAGAAGTTGATGGATTCTACATATTCTTGGGAATAGATCCAATAACTGAGGCAGAACATAAAGTAGACAAAGCAAACACAACCATTCCCAATATCAAAAGCCAGTTGATAGGATGACCTAGTGAAATTTGCACTAAAGATTTCAGTGAAAAAGATAAACAATTCAAGCGTCGACCGAAAGAAGCTGTGAATTGTGTGGAATATGGATAAGATGAAAATTATTTTAGAATCGTTGTAGGCAATTCGATTAGTTTTTGAGTTCCATTTGAATGGATTAACACCCAACACACAACAAACTTTGATTGAAATTCCGATACTTTTTAAAGTCTCCTTACTAAACATTTTGATTTTATTATTTTAGCAAGTAAAATAGAATTCGACTTTGTTTAAAAACTACTGGGTTGAATAGTCATTTAGCAACTTCCCTGAGACTAAAACAGTAGACTGTATTTCGTTTGTAATGTAGCAGTCAAAGAATTCCATTATTCGATTGATAGTGATTGAATTGAGCTATTCGGAGTATATCTAAATTATTTAAAGTCAAAACAAGTTGGTTTTATGCCCATATGACATTGGCAGGTATGAAGTACAAATGTTGAATCTCACTCAACTTTCAATATTGAAAATATGATGCTCAACACCTAATACCAACTTGCCTAAAGTACCTGTAATGTATGGTACCTGTAATAGAATACAAAGTACTTGGGAATTGAGTACATACGACACCAAAGGTATATGCTTACAATTGATATGTACATACTCATATTTGTGTATTTTCACAATATGGCAATCCTGGGTGCTTTTTTTGGTCATACTTCAATTGTTGACCAATGTTAGAAATTTTAACAATTAGATACATAAATACAAGGACCTTGTTTAGATAAAATGGATATTTTTCCAACCAACCAAGTATTTTCCAGTTTTTTAGTTGGACCAAGATTTTTTTAGAGCACCCATTATACACTCACGATTGAAGTAGTTTACTAATTAAGAAATGTCCCTAAGCGAAACGGAATTTAGATGACAGGTTGATGAAAAACCTGTCACTGAAGTAGAACAATCCAGCCTGTTCACGAACGATCCATAAATGGTAAATTGTATTGATGGACACTATTGTGGTAAGTGATAAGTTTAGAATTGGCAAAAATTTTTCTAAGCACCATTTTCGTCATTTCATTTATTGATGAAAAAAAGATGCTTCTTAATTTCCCCCAACTTTGTTACGATGCTGATGGGTTGTATTATAAGCAAGTTTTATTAATTTCATTCAGTTATTTAATAATTTAGTGATAACATTTTACATCTGGTATACATATATGTCAATTGGGATTCCAATTGTAAAGATGTCCATGTGGGATTTATGAAAAAAAACTGGATTTTTAAAAATTATGCCTTTTCTCCGAAACTCCTACATTTTACAAAAAGAATCTACTTCTTGTGCTTTCTGTTGTCCTTGTCACTAGAAATGT
>JAQHQX010000291.1:0-14616 GCA_034694425.1 Arrhopalites sp. Gr-Col-00791
AATTAAGAGAGAGGCAAAACGAGCAAGTTCACCTTGAATGATTATGGATGAGCTAAAGGCTGAAGCTGAGGCTGAGGAGGGCAAAAGGAGAGACATAAAAAAATAAATCTTGCTTCATCCTCAACGACACAACGTGCAGTCCGTGTCTCCAAATCATGGAATAGGGAGACAGTGGCAGATCTAAACACAAGATTTGATTGCTAGAGGCTGTACAAAATATTCAATGATTGCCAATACAATTAATTTTTTTTATACTCAATTATTTACTGTATTTTATCCAACTTATCCCGGATCCTTTTGTATTGACAATTCCATTGTCAACTCGTTCAAGTTAGCAAAAATAGTCTCTCTGGCTGGAGACTTAGAATATGAAATATGTAACCTAACCCTTTCCTCTTAATTTAAACCTCCAAATAGTTTTAAGTTTCACAAACTATTTATTTTGAATTTTGATTGCCAGATATTTTTCGATTTTTATCAAGTAAAATTGTTTTATTGTAAAGCTGAAAGGCTAAAGGATTTTTTTGGAAAGGGGGTGTTCCACAAGTGGGGGTACCCTGCCATGTTAAAAAAACAGAATTTTAAATAAATGCATTGTCACCATTAAACACCTCCTTTAGAGCAGACCTAGAGAATGGGAAATCTTTTTGGGATAAATGCAGAAACAGTTGGATGATTGAATAATTAAATACATTTATTATTGGGGTAATTATAACTGTCATTGCAAATTGTAAAGTCAGAGTGGAGTTAGTTGGGGGAGATTGAGGATTCAAATGAAGCTAAATTGATATTTTAGTTAAAATGTCACCTTGTCTGGATCAGCCCTCTTATTGGACAATGATGAAATTAGACATTTTTGAAAGGTTCCTTCAGAATGAGAATAATGACAGGAATGAGTACAAGTAAAATTCAATAATTAATAATTAATTAATTATTGAATTTTACTGTTGGAAATTCTTAAGCCACAAATAACAGTAAAATAATCAAAATCAGGAATGATAAATATTATGCATCTGGGACAACATTTTTGAGTTGATGTCTCAAGTTTCAAGTATCTTTGTCTATTTAATCTTATTTATGTTTTAAATGATAATTTAAATGATTAACCAACTCAATTAAGAAACATCAACTCAGAAATTCTGATTTTCCAAACCACAAACTGAAAAATCACAGCTATAAATAGTGCACGTTACATTTTTAATTGAAACAACATTGAAATAATTTCCAATTAACTTAGGAATTAAACTGTTTTTTCAAACAACATTTTTTCAACATTAACTTGGAGTATTATTCGTAGTCCAAGAAAAAGTTGAATTCAATTTTTCAATTCAGTTGATTCTGCATCAAGATTAATAGAATATTTTTATTAAAATCATATTCAAAACCAAAATGTAATTAATGTCAAGAACTTTAGGGGTCACAATTTGTTACAAACAAGCACATGGATGTCAAATTTACATTGATGTAAAATTGGTAATAATTTGATTTTTAACATTATTTTTGATGTGGAACAATTTAAAATGCACTATCTTGTGTTTTTTTTAATTATACTTCAGTCTTGAACTTATACAATTGACAATTACTCTTGTTTGTTCGACTATTAACTTATTATGTAACTAAATATGAAATAAAGGAACAGCACACCAGAACATTAGAAAATGTACATTTCAAATCATTGAGAATAAACATTTTGTACATTTCCATGAAGACGATCGGAAAATGAAAATTGTTCATCCTCTAACTGTCTCTACGAAAACGTACAAAATCTTCATTCAATCATACACTTTTTCTAAATCATTGAAAGGTGATTGGAATAAATTTAAACACGATTAAAACAACTTGTACTAAATATTTTGCTACATTATCAACATGATAACACATGATGACTGATACACAGAATTTGAACTACTACTTAATGTAAGCCTAATTGAATTTAAAAAATTAAACCATATGTATTTTGAGTATTAAATTTCATGTTCAAGTTGGATCTGCGTTTCAACTCAAATGAAATCTCTGTTTCTTTTCAAAATGTATTTGATAATTTAGATCACGGTGGCCGATAGGCACATTTAAGGTTAGGTTAGTGTTACTTAAAAATCAAACAAAATAAATGAAATTTTGAAATAAAGTCAATCACATTCCCTATGAATCAGATCAGATTTCCTTTCGAACTCAGAAGTCCATATTTATTTTTGTACAAAGTTGTAACACACTTCTTCAAGGGTGAATTCCATTCAAAAATAATTTTTTTAGTACCCCTTATTGTACTCCCACTCCCAAGAATGATGATCACCCAAATATAACAACTGTAATAATTTTTTAGTATTCATCCCTCGGAGGGTAAGCATCACCAGTACCCAGCGTCGACCAAACTTGGCCTGTCACCTAGGAATCTGGTATCTTGACCATTCTACTCACAATCATTGTCGTCAACCTGTCAAGTTTCCTCCATTGGTCTGCCACTCCGCCGTGCCATTGGAAACCCGGCGTCGACCCTTGGCCGCCTACCTGCGTCGACGTTTCACATTCTCCGACCTCTCATCTCTTCTCATCACAAACTATCACCACTCCTGGGGACTGGAGTCTCCCAACAAAATAATAAGTCTTAGAATTAATCTAAATTCTCTTTTTTTTGTGCGTAGTCACACATAATTTATCTTTTTGGATATTATTTTCTATTCAATTCAACTTCTTCTCTTGAGAATTGATCTAGAAAATTAATATAAATAGAATAGAAACGCATTGAAGAGAGAATCAATACATGACATGTCAAATATATATTTGACGATTTAGAATACAGAGCACTCATATTTATTGTCTGCATATTTATTTCCCCAGTATTTTTGCGTACTCACACATTTAACCACCTTATCCTAATTTTTTTTTTTTGCACTCATTGTAATACTTACAATTAGAGGGAGGTACCGCTCAAATCAAGGAATCTGGTTAGTTTGTTGTTGATACAAAGTTGTAGTACCAAGTACGTAGAAGACAACCCTCTGCAGATTCTGAATAGGGTTCTAAATCACTTATATTAATTATTTTTTTTGGAATTGTCTATTTATTTATTTTTGGTTTTAAACACACATAATATTGAACACTTTGAGAGTGATCCCCTCGCTTTTAAAGGATTTTATCTGACCAGTTCAGGTCCTTAACCAAATTTTGTTTCGAGTTCAAATAATTTTTGTACTCATTGTAGTACTCGTGCACGTAGAGGATAACACCCCCTGAAAGTTTTAAATAAATTATTTCTGTTTTTCTTTGAATGCTAATTGTAGTCCCCATTAAATTTTTGGTCCAACATTTTTCAAACCATAGACTTGAAAGCCATTTGAATTCACAATTAGTATAAGCATGTTGACCCATTCACACTATTCAATTACAAAGAAAGATTCACAATTTGAGATTCACAATTAATCCTATAATTATACTTGCCAGAGATTTGAGCTGACATACTTGAAGCGAACTCCACCAGAATATCTTCAGACCATCAAGTAAGAACATCTGTATACATTTCAGTCAATTCAATTACAAACGACGATAGACGAGTCAATATTCCCCATTAAATATTTGGTCCAACTTTTTTCAAACCATAGACTTGAAAGCCATTTCAATTCACAATTACTATATGCGTGTTGACCCATTCACACTATTCAATTACAAAGAAAGATTCACAATTCGAGATTCACAATTAATTGCCACTTTTAAACGTTTATCCACTTTAATCTGTAAGCATTTCAATACAAATTAAAATGACCACTTTTCAAAATATTCCAGAATCTGAAACAGACTCAGTGGATCTTTATCCTTTCCAGTCCTGGGGAAACTGAGAAAACGATTCAACCACTCTTTGTACCAGAGGGTACTGCTACCTGGAAACCTAGAGGGTCACTTGGGTCCTCATCTTCAAAGAAGAAGACGAAGGAACTGGGAGCTTCAGAAATAATTAACAAAATTGTTAATTATTTATTGTAAAACACAATTAAGAAAAATTGAATATTTATTTAATTGTGAAACACAAACATTTACATAAGTACACACAAAACAGATGAAAGGTTGATAAATGTAATTTATCCAACCACACATTTTGATTGAATTTCAGCTTGAGAGAAATTACAAGTCAAATTTTAAGAATTTGAGAGTTAAATTAGTCTCGTTAATTTGTCTGTGGGGAAGTATCGCGTAAGGTTATTAAATTAATCTTGCAATAAGGAAAGCCACATAGGAAGACAATTAACTGAAACGACAAGTCATTCTGTAGGGTCCAGTATTTGACGAGGTCAATACTGACAGGATAAATAGTTGGTCAGGAATTTGAAAAAGTAAGCAACAAATTAATTACGAAGTGAACTCTTCAAAGTGTAGTGACATGTAACCCGAATGCCTATAAAGCCTGGTCCTAGTAAAAAGCCAACCTTAAAAATCTTCTTTCACGACACAGACAGATTTCCAAATTGTCCAGGACATTAAAAACCAGTTTCACTCACTGCTAAGTGTCAAGAGAAACCTCCAGGTAGTCCAAGAAAAACAAGATCCACATCAAGATCTGAGGAAACTAGAGGTTCTCAAGATAATTCTTCTAGCTCAACAGTAAAAGAAGAAACTGACAACGAAGAAGATTCAACTAGTGAAGACATTTATACTTCATTTTTCAGTTCATTTAAATGAATTTATGAAGACAATTCAAATTCAAATTAAAGTACAAATTTTACAGTTCAGAAAACTGAAAGAAAATTCAAGTTAAAATTATCTACATTTATTAGCATTGTGAATGCATGCCTAAACAACCTCAACGAACGCAGTCATTGTGCTTCGAAAATATATCCTCTAGCAGGTAATACTGCAAAAATTAAAGACAACAATGCCATAAATTGTCGGAATGAAAGGGAGCTCATTCATTGAGCTATCAATTAAAATTTCTAGTTATTCTATATGAAGGCTTTCCAACTATACAGCACCATCCACTGAGTAAACTCATCATCCTGAGTTCATAAAGCTCCTTCTGGTGCCCTTATTTGGTACCAGGTTAGTTTGTTTTGACATTCCTCAATGACTATCCAGTGGATGCAGTAACTAAAGAACAACGTCAGAAAACAAGAATTACGACTGCAGTGTCTACTCCTAAACAGCCCGCAAGTGCGACTCACCAGGGCCATATTCACTCAAACTCCAACAACATGGAACATGAAACCTTGATAGTGTGATGAATACATGACTTGTTCATGTGGACAAGTCATGGCATCCATTGGCGCGACCTTTGGTTTCGCTGATGGATGCGTTTTTAATTTAAAAAGAGGAAAACAGAGTCGTAAATTAGCCCATATCTTGGGCTGGAGTGACACTTTGTATCACTCCAGGCCAAGAAAAGTGTCGAAATCGACACATTAGTTATGATTTAGCTAATCTCGATCATGCCAAGAGAAGATGCTTTGCATCTTCTCAAAGCATGATCCATTTATATAATTTAGTTAAAAGTTAAATAATCTAGTTTTATGGTAAAAATGCAATTTTTACCAAACCATAATTTTATTTAAGCGCAATGCAAAGCTTAATAAAGTTAGTCTAGTTTTTGTCCTCAATTTTGAGAGGCTGAGACCAGAGGGTCTCAGCCCATGTCCAGCTCCGTACATTTTAAGTATCCACACACACACAGCCGTCTTCTCGCTCCCCCTCTCCTTTTGCCTTTTGAAAATATAGTCTTCTTTCCCCATCTGCTCCCATACTCACCCCCACAACTTCCAATTTCTTAAAATATATTTATTCTTTATTTAAAAAGGTCATAAATGACTTTATCGTCCTGACAATAGATGCATTAATCAAACAGTTGATGGACCATGAAAATCGGAAACAATAATATCGAATCTAAGTGTTGGCCAAATGGAACAAACGTCTGATGCAAGCAAAATTCCAGCTACGAAGATTATGCAAAAAAAATCAGAAGCCTGAAGAGAAGCGACCAATGTGAAGTGCCTAAATCGTTGTTCAAACTTCTTGGGAAAAGTTTTCTTATTCCAGGATGTAGGAAACAAGACACTGTCAATGTTCATTTGTTCAGTAGTCTGTAGCTCATCATAGCCGTGGTCCGACCAGAAGATTTCCAATCATGCAGCCAATTTAATCCCAACATCAAAATATAATGCAGACTACTAAGACACAATCAAAAACTGACCTATGAATGGTCTCCGTGTCCAATTCCGCAAAAACATTCAAGGAACTCTCCATTATTAAAAACACGATTGCGGTAATACAAATGTCATGCTACATCTCACCACAATGCACTCAAAAATTATTTTTTTCAACAACTTCTTAATCACTTTTGTTTTTTTAGCTTGCTGTGAGTTGTCACAGTTTACTGGTGGACACCTATGGCAACTTAAATCAAGACCACAATCTGCTTGTTTTTGTTATGTAGTTTTCAAATTTTTGATACTCTTAATGCATATACATTATAGAAATTGCTAATATATCATGCTTTATCATTAGCATTGATTTTTGCTATTAAATCAAGAATTACGCTAAATAGCTAATATTGTCATGATTACACCCCTTGCCAACTTCTGCTTCGAAGGGGGCTGAACACGTAGTCAAGAACGTAGTCAAATAAATGTAGCACATGAATATTTAAGTTGCAATTAAATTGTAGCATAATAAGCATTGAGTTGAGACAAGTCTCACTTAATATAGATAACATGAAATATACATAGAATTTACTTGAACTATCAAACTGACATTTGACCTGATGATCCCTGATATCAATATCCCTGTCTCTCGATTCCTCTTTTCCCCTAAAAATTGCTCTATTCTAAACTAACATACTTATATAATATAAAACCCTTTGCACAAGGAAAAATAAAGGTCGTCTTGTGTCTATCTTGAGAAAACTATCAAAGCAACTCCGTCCGTTTTTTTCATAGACTTTGCATTTCCCATTACTGAAAACATTTTATACACAGCAAAATAGGGGCCAAGCCTTCTTTCGCGAGCAATACAAATTCTTCACCTGCAAAGGGCCCTCAACCTGAGTCCCGCCAATCATTTCGGCAAAAACAGAAATGCTCATTCTGCCAGTAACCCAACCATACATGAGGTTCCTGTATCAAAAAAAAGACCTCCGAGCTTCAATGGATTTACACTTCATCAGGATCATGGATGAACAAAGAAAACTTTTCTACGGCCATCAAAATAAGCCCCCTCGTGATGAACTCTCCGAGTTAGCAAAAGGCTGATCCAGCCATCTAGAAAAAACGTGGGTCGAAAATAGAGACAAGCTGGAAATTAACTCAGACTTGTCTGAAGAACAATGACAACAAATAATGATTGTCCTGAATAAGCATGTTAAGGCGTTCGCATAGGATAGTTCTCAATTGGGTCACGTCACCCTCGTCCAACACAAGATTGAGAAGGTGACGATGCCCCGATCAAACAAAAACCTTATAGGGTCGCAGACAGCGAACGAGTGATTATTGAGACACAAGTCGATGAAATGCTCCGTATAAGAGTGATGCGACCTTCACATTCCGCATGGGGATCACCTGTTCTCCAAGTCAAGAAAAATGATGGTTCTTTGCGTTTCTGCATTGACCTCCGAGCTTTGAATAAAGTAACTAAGTTAGACTCATATCCACTTCATCGGATAGATTCTGTTCTAGATAAGTTAAGAGGAAACAAGAAACACTGGATTCCAGAGGCATACAAAAAATCAGGCCAGATGCATGCAAATATGCAATTGCTGCATCGCTGGTTCAATTCCAGGAGTTTGGTGGAAAGCTAGAGAAGCATCCAATTTGCGTTTTGTTCGCGTTCTTTAACTCCCACAGAGAAGAATTATTCGGTTGTCACGGACCACCGAGAACTTCAATGGCTGAAGACCTGTAGAGATCCGATTAACACTCGGATAGCTAGATGAAGCCTTAAATTACAAGATTTCTCGTTAGATTTTAAATATTGTCCTGGCAAACATCATCTGGATGCAGACGCTTTGAGTAAAAATCCTTGGGACAAGCCGAGGAGCGACCCAGAGGACGACCTAGTAGAAGTTCCCACTTTCGTGTTAGCTTCTCTTGAACCTTTACACGAATGTCGAGTTCAAGTTTGCCAGAAAAAAGATCCATTTTGTCAGGATATCATGAGTAGGCAGCCTGGCGAGTATATGTTTAAGAATGGGATCTTATATAAAAAGGACTTCGTAAGAGGATGATAATTGATGGTCGTCCCAGATACCCTTAAGACGGAGCTAATGGCATCTTACCACACTCCTATCGTGTGTGGCCATTTTGGATTTTTGAGGACTTTAGCTCATAGCCAAAACAAATTTTATTGGCCGAAATTAAGACGCGATGTCGATAGATTTTTTCGTCAATGCTTGACTTGTGGTTTAACCAAGAGGAGGACCACTAAGCAGCATGGCCTACTGCAGCTGATTCCCGTAACACGCCCTTTTGGGGTTATAGGGACGGATCTGCTAGGGCCTCTGCCTGATACTACAGAGATGGCACAATGCCCCAAGACGGGTATAATGGTGAAAAAGACCACCGCGCCCGCTTGGATAATAGTAGTCCAAGATTACTTGACGAAATACTTAATAGCTGGTGCACTGACGGTAGCGACAACCGAAGAAGTCAGTCACCTCCTGGAATGGTCGATCCTCACGTCATGAATAACAGTTTGATTCATGGAGCATTATTCTGCCCTAAAAACGAAGTCGAATTTTTGATGCAAACTCGAATGAGTTTGGATTTTTCATCACAAAAATTTCATCAAACAACTGAATAGTCTCGCGAATGCATGGCATCCACCGGTGGAACTTTTGGTTTCGCTGATTTTAAGTTTCGCATTTTAAGTAAAAATAGTGGCAAAGAAATACATAATGGCGACCTCGTTAAAAAGTTCTATCCCGTAAACAACAAAGCCTAAACAACAATTAGCTCATCAAGAATTCTGAAAAGTAAAAATCGGTTGGGTAAATCCACCTATACAACATTTGACCAGACAGTGGTTAAGGTTCCAGTAAAAGATACTGAAAAAACAATTGTTTAAACCGAATCAGACGAAGAAGAAATTAAGGTTATTTTTATTTCGAAAAAACAAGAAACTAAGATGGCAGCACAAGCTAAAGCTCATCAAGAATTGACAGCAACCATTCAATATAAAATTCAAACGGGAGTAGACAACCATCTGAAGAAAACTCCTGTCTTGCCTCTTGCAAAAATTCAATATTTTATCAATGATTTGATCAACATGAAATCTGACATGAATCAGCTTCAAGCTGAATGTCTTGCGTTCTTTGAGGACGACAAAGAGAAAAAAACGACTGATCGTACATGTGCCTTACAAGAGCATGAGCTTTTAAATGAAACATACCCATTCCCCATCCAAAGTCGCTCAGATTTAATTCTTAATAATTTTCAAACGGTCAAGATTGACCCATTTTTGTGTCCGACAATATAAATGCTTGATAAAAGTTATAATGATAATTCTCAGCCATTTTCCTGCTAACTCGAAATTAGAGAAGAAAACATAGATTGCCTTAAATGTTTTGAATGCTTCAAACATGAGTTTAAAATATCACTTACGCAAGTCACTTGCAGAAACGAATCAAATTGTTATTATTTACTTATTCATTTAGGGTTCCTTCGCCTCAAAAGGTGTGAAAAATTAAATTACTAAATATGAATACTGTGAACTAATTCGCATTTCGTTTGTGTCGTTCAACAACGGTAGATACGAAGCAAAAAGTTATAAATAAAAAATGTGTAAATTTTCACCAAGTTAAAAAGATTTCTGCAAAGGGATGAAGTAAGTGGAAGGCATTTTGATAAATCATAGGTCGAGCTGTCGACAGTACTTTAATAGTCCACCAAGTAAACCGAAGAATTTTAGACTATGAGTCCTAACGAAGGCCAAAGTACTATCGAAAGCTCGACCTTGAATTTGTCAAAATGCTTTCCACGAATTTCATCCCTTAGCATAAATAAAAAATGCTTAAAAAATTAAAATAAACGTCAATGCCACGAAGGCAAATCATGTTTGAGTGAAATCATTTTCGTTCACTGACGGGTAGACAATTTTTTCAGAGATTTTGACAATAGTCTCAAGTTAACCTCGATATGTCCTGCTAATTACATTGGGCAAATATTACTATTTTGCTCACCACACACATGGCTAATAATTAAATTTACAGAAAATGAAAAAATGGAAAGACAGACTATGTCTGACCATCCTCATCGGAGCTTCAGAACATTATAAAGTACCAAAATGATCATTTCCAAATTATTTACTTACACAGAGGCTGGGATTTTTGACACCACAAGCAAAACTGTCGATAGGAATGAAGAAAATTTTAATGGCCATTGTGGCTTTGTCACTGGGACAGAGCCACAGTGGGACAAAAACACCCAATTAATTGGGTATTTTAATCAAGTGCAAATTAATTGAATGCTCCATATCAATAAACTGGAGCTTTCAAAATTTTCTAATTGTAATTATGTTGAGTTTGGATTAAAATCAATTTCCTCTTTTTAAATATCTAATAAAAAATTTTAAACTTTTTTTAATTAGCTCACCACTAAAAGCCAACTTTGGGAGATACTGAAATGACTCCATACCTTCTTTCAAGGGCTGAAAATATTTACTGAACGTAGTCATACCATTGAAATATGGTAGCAATGACTATTCCATCAAGAGCATCCAACCATTCAAATGCTCGACAATGTGATTAATGAAAGGAAGTATGATCGTACTTTATTTATATAGTAGACACGCACCATGCTATGCAACTGACATTCAAAAAGTTTAAAATAATATCACACCATGCAGAAACTAAGTACAATATACAAAATACTACCGCTATTCAGCAAGATTTCTGAGTACAGAATATAAATAATTAATAATAAACTGGTTACTTGAGCCGAACAGAGAAGGAGTATAACTCAGTATTGAAAAAGTTGACTTGATTTTGATTGTGATTTTATAGGGTGATGTAGAAGAGTGATACTGTCACAGGTGGCTGTACTGTGACGTTTAAAAGCTTTTGTTCCCATAACCTTTATGACAGAATGTTGACTTTTTGATGTCGCTGCTACTGGCGGAGGAGGAAGTGCAGGAAGAGTTAAGTTGGCAGAAGGTAGGCAAAAATTTGGACCAAGAAAATCAGGTGCTGGTGTTGGCAGAAGAAATTTTGAAGGTTCTTCTTGAGGACAGTAATTTATTGGGTAAGAACTTGGAAGGTCATCGAGTCGGTTTGTCGCAAAATTGGGTGTCGAGTAAATCCTCAGCTGCTTCCTTGTCAGGCTTTTTCAGAATATTCAAAGTCATTCCGTACTGTGTACGTATTTGCTGGCTAGTAAACAAAAGTTTCAGATGAGACAAAAGGAGGGGAGATCAATTAAAAGTGAAAGTTTAATTAAAATTTTGAATTAATTTTAATTTTAGACAGATCTACCATTCAAAATTGCTTTAGATGTTTCAATTGTACTTTCTGGAGTTGTTGAAATTAATTGGAGTAAAAATTAAATTAAGAATGAAGAAGATATCTAAATGTAATTTTAATTGAAAATCAAATTGGATTCAGATTGGAGGTACTTACATTTTTTTGGTATATTTGAATTGCAAAACTTGTTGAGCAATTAAATTCCATTGTTTTTTCCATTCCCATTCTGATGTGTAATTGTAATTATTTGCCTGTTCCTTAGTTTGACTTTGATGGATGAGTTGGTTGTGGCGACAGGACCAAAATTTTGCTTGTTCCTCGAGGTAGATTCCTCGTCCTCATAATTGCTGCTCCATTTCATTTAAATTGTCTTTAAATGCTGTTTTGTACCTGCAGATAATTCATCAATCAAAATTTTAATTCTTGAGTTCATACAAAAGAATGACATTTGGGATTCGCTTATTGTCCCACAATTAAATTAAATGAATTTCTGTTGGCATTTGATCAAATCAAATTAGATTTTTTTAGTAAACCCCCTATGACAATTTAAAATCTTATTTCCAAAGTCATTTCTATTTTCAGCGATTTGAAAAAATATTTGAAAATTCAGTAAGCCTTCAGATGGTTGTTTTCAATTAAAAATTTTAAAAACGAATAAAATTACTTTGACACAATTTTAGGTTGAGACATTTTCAAAATTAGTGAATCAAATGAAAACGATGAATCGATAAAACGTGTCAAATACGTTGTTAAAATTATTGTGAGTAAATTAACAAACTTTTAATTTAATTTAATTTAAATTTAATAATCTAGATAATTGTAGGACCTTTCAATGTGGTCTTCCATCTGCTTCCATTTTGTCTCCATTTATGAAGTCCATCGGCCTATCTCAATTACATTTAGCTTCACTTGAAATAAACTCTTTTTCTTTGCTGTCAAAATTTAGTTTAAAATTAATCGCATCACTCAAGCTTCATTTAATTGCACTTTGATTAACTGAAGATGACGATTCAGAAGTTTCACAAACAAATTTTTCCATCGATGTCGATGATCCAAGGGAATTCATTGCCATTTTGAATCGAATGCGATCTAAAAATTCAAAATAGTTTTCAACATATTTTTAATTTCAAATTCTAATGACACCTTCAAAAATTTACTAGAAATTTCACAAACATTTTTTATATAATTGACATAATTTTGCAATTTGTTGAAACTGCTAAAAACAAAATACTAACAAAATAATTGAAGTGCTCCTTTACATTTTAAAATTGATTTTGAAAATGGTCATAATTGTTTAAATACTTTAAGCATTTTCTGTAAATGATAATTTTCAAAGCGAGTAAAAAAAGTTTCTAATCAATTTTATAATTGAGAATACCTTCCTTTGACTTGAACTTCCTTCCACCTCTCCTTGTTTTCTTTTTCTTCCTTAAAGGCAGAGACGACAAATTGATTGTTTGTAAATTGACTTGTTGCATTTGACTGCGTACAATTTGAGTTTTGATTATTTTCTCCCTTCGCCTCCGCTGTATTTTTTTTGAATTAGCTGGATAAACGATTTCTTGTGTATTTCCCTGTTGAATCTGAAATCACCAATTTGTTAATTTATGATTTAATTGATTATTTAATTGACTTAAATGAAGATTAGTTTTTTATTTAAAATTGAACTTGATACCTTTAATTTAGTTTTGGAGACCTCATTAAATTTTGGTGTGAAATCATCGTCATGTCCAAGTTCTTGGTATGGAGATGGGATTTGAGGATTCAGTTTTTAATCCCCTTCTCTTGCAGTTTCATCCATTTTAGTTACAAATTGTTTGGGGTGAATTAAGACTGTAATAAAAATTCAATAGTTTTAATTCATGAAGTCAATCTCAAAAAAATCAATATTTAAATGAAAATTAATACCAGCTGAATTCACAATTAAATTTAAAATCAAATGATTAATATAGAGCTAAAGGACAGTTACATTAATTTCTTTGATATTGACAATTAAAATGTTTGTGTATTCAAAGGAAAACCATATCATTGGTTGGTGTGAAATTAAATTCCTATTTTGAAAAGATTCATTTAAAATTTAATTTTTACTTAGAAATTCTTAATATTCAAAACAAAGGTGGATACTCTGTCCGTTTACAAAAAAACTCATTAAGGATGTGCGGAATTGTCCCAAAATAATGACAATTTTTCAATTCGTTCGACAGAAATTTTTTTACCTCGTTTGTTGTTTCATCCTCAAGAAAAAAGAATTGATGAGTTGCAACAAAGATTGTTGAATTTCGAACAAAATTGATTCGACTTAATAATTTTTAAAAAGGGAATAAAATCAAATTTAAAATTTAGAATAATCGAATTCCAATTAAAATTTAGTGAGGTTTTAAGTGAGGGAAGTGACTTAGAGTTGAGATTCAAGTGGCTGAAAAGTCAAATGTTTATTCATTTCGTTTGTGAATGTGGGTGTATCCGAGTGGAATTAAGAGATTTCTTAAGAGACTGTAGAGCATCAACAGAGAAACTTGAACTCCCCTAATAAATTTTATGGTCTAGACCTTCGACCTAAACGACGCCAGACGCTCCCATTTTTTGGGTTAGTCGTCCTTTTAGTGGGACAGATATTTGTAGAGAATTCGTTGACATAAAAATCAATAAGTTGAATTTAGCTTTGAGAAAGAGAGTCAAAAGAAATATTTACAAAAATTAGTTGACTAACTAATCCCCTTTCCAAAATCCAAATGCATTCAAATCCCCTCGTATGGACCAACAAGTACATGATGTACAGGAAGTTCTATTAACTACACTTCACATGTTGTAGTTCAAATTCAAATATAAAAATAAATGTGAGTATCTCTATCTCATTAAAGGACTAATTTAGCATCTGTCAAAGGTGACCATCAAATGAAAATTCTCAATGTAAAATGTAAAATATGAAAAACTTTGAACTGGAAAGGAAATATACAGAGCATATGCAGAGGGGAGAAAAAATAAAATCATGTGACATTTTCTCCGTCTCAATTTCAGATGAAGGGAAATCAACGAAATGGATGGTCCACCCTAAAATCCATCATATCTTGAGGGAGAGACTTTCTTATTTTTTTGGCCAACAAAAAATTTCCTTCATGAGCTTACAGCTGTAATGCTGTAAAACGTGGCCATTGGTAGTAACTGGAACTTAATTAAATAGACTT
>JAQHQX010000292.1:0-14611 GCA_034694425.1 Arrhopalites sp. Gr-Col-00791
AATACTACCGAAATCTGTGATTTGGGGCATTTTGGCTTAGCGCCCTGCATTGGTTGAATTGACATGGAACTACCCAATAATTACAGGATTATGGACAGAATGATTGTAATCCTGGTGTTCACGTTAATCACAAATGAAGTACAAGAAAATTATGGGATGAAATTATTAGACCAAAGAGCCGTCATAAAGTTTATGACGTAAACAAGGAATTGTTTGAGATTTGAATTGCCATCGTATTTTCCGAGCAAAATTCGTCAAGGACCAACGCCAAGTGGAATCAAATGAAGGCACCACCCAACTTTAATATTTCTCTGAACAATCAGCTAAAGTGTAAAGTGAAATGTTTGACGTGGACCAATCGGTGGCTCACAACTCGACTCAATTTGTGTGTAGAGAAAATTCTCTTGTCCTTTTGTCTTTGTGGTGGACCTTCGTCACCATCGATAGGACTAGTTGAAGGATACATTAGATATTACTTGGCGACTACTGGAATTTCGTCATGATCACCTCAGTCCACAATCACAATTTGTAAATCACAAACCTCCAAATTTCATTCACCTCCGTCTCTCAACTGGAGGGAAAGAACCTTCTACACAACTAATTTCAATCGTAAGGATTTTAAAAGGCTCTACAAAAATATTCTTTATGATCAAAATGTTATAGTTGTGCCATATCAGTTAGTCCTACAAGTTTAATCGCACATTCTACTTCGTTTTGTCTAAATCTCAATCCATTTAATAGACAAAGGAAATAAAACTCTTCGAAGTAAAAAGTTAAGAGTTAATATATTAACTCGTCATATATGACGAGACTATTCGATTAAAAATTCAAAGTACCACTCAGATACAGGTTTACAAGATGCTGGACAGAGTGATTGTCTTTCTTGCCTTTTCTATAATCACAATTCAAGTAGATGGGATTTTAAATGATGGAATCAAATTGACAGACCAACGAGCTATCATCCAATTGAATAAAGTTTTGGGTGACGACAGTCTCTGTTTCCTGTTTGTGCTCTATGACCCACAATTTTATATTGGGGATGATAGAGATGGTCGTCCATTCAAAACCACCCACTCCCTCGTCCTTTACACAACATTCCCTGATCATCGAATCAAGTGGATATCCTCAATCGATTCTCAAATGAGTCATTTTCTAAAAGCTTTTTCTTACACGAGAAACATGAAATGTTACATCATCATATACCAATCACCTACTATAAAATTAATAAAAGAAGGTGAGTATCATCTCCTTGTAGCATCAATGGGAATGACCATACACAATATTTATTATTGGGAACATATAAAATCATATGCATTGGCTTTGGTACTCTTTGAAAACGAAGATAGACAACTTCTACTAGAACTTAACTACAACCCAACTGTTCCAACGATTTTGATGGATTTGTTTGAAACGAGAGTTCTCAATAAAGACGGCAGCATCAAAGACATATATTTTCTCAACTGGTTCAGTGGAATTTCTTTATACAAAACCTTGGACTGTCCACAAGAACCTATTCTGCACTCTGGTGTATTGAATAAGAGTCCAGTGAATGGGGACTGCTTAAGAGAAATTCTAGAATGTCACAGGAATATCATGGAAAATGGCCGTGTCATCAATTGGAAATTTCTTCCACAAACATCAAGGAAGGCTGATAGACATGACTACAATATCGCTTTAGCTCGTCTCAACAAGAATTTCATTCTGGGATCGAAATCACCAGCAAGTAGACGACACTCAATTTCATTGACGTTGGCAAGCCTCTCTTTTATTTATTCTGCTTTAAACTTGACCATACACTTTGGTCCTATCGCTGAGGCTGATTTCAAAACGCTTGACTTGATGTTTTCGTTACCCAACCGGGATGATCTTTCGAGCACTTTCAATGGTATAATGATGATGGAGAAATGTGTAGTTGGATCATTTGAGAATTTCAAGTTCATCACAGCAGACAGCGTCCAGACACTCCGGGAGTCATTTGTTGTCTATTTGCAACCATTTCAAATCTCAATTTGGATCACCCTCACAACACAAATAGCAGCTATCTCATTTTTTATCGCCATTTTGTCCATCTTGTGCAGTGAAGAGAATGGGGAGAAATTGAGATGGAGGTTGAAATTCGTGTTGAAAATTGTTGGGGAAATGTCATTGTCTTGTGTGAATTTCATTTGGAGGATTCTCATAGAGCAGCCCAATTACGATGAATTCATTCACAACTCAATTGAAAGGTATCAAGAGGTTGTCAAGGTCAAAGGTTGGACGAAGGTTTATGGATTTATTTTGGGGTTGTGGATCCTCATCGGACTCCTCCTAACAAATTGGTATAAATCCATCGTGCAGGCCAACTACATCTCCCCATTCCCATTTCAGACAAACTGGACGAACATTGGACAGTTCAATTGGATTATAAATGACTTTGTCGTCTACTCGATTCACCCCACATGTCCAGTTATTGAGTTCAGACTTCCGGACAAATTTACACGATTTGAAGAAATGAGCTTGGATCAACTATCAGATTCGTCAGAATTCGGAGTGATACCCAATTCAGAATTGTTATTCAAATTATATCTGCTGGCAATTCGTCAGTTTGGAATATGTTATTATGGTAACTTAAAGGAATCGTTACAGGATGATGCAATATATGTGCCTTTTTACCAGTCACCCTTCGCACGTAGTGCTGATTGTAAGAAATTTATTGATTGGTTTCGAGTACTCATCAAGATCAAACCAATTTGCTCGAAACTGTTGGAAGATCCTAATCAAAACATTATTGAGAAATTTGACAAATCCAAAACTTTGATAATTGTGGAGGTGAAGCATTTCCACACAACTTGGAACGCATTCAAGATCGCAATGAGTAGAAATTCAAAATTGAGATTTGCTCATAATGGGAATATCAAGGAGGAGTATTTGAAGACAACCCAATCCTTCAGCTACACTCTCATTTCAACATCGTCCTTGGCGTTGATGTTTTCTAAACCCATTGGCCAGTTGGTTCCTACGAGAATGAAGATATTGACGACCTCTGGAATATATAATTATTGGAGTAAATGGAAAGAGATTCGAAATGAGGTCAACAATTCGAGTTTATCGAATTTAAGTGAAGATGTGGACGAGATGACGCCAATTGGACTTGTGTCGTCGGATATTCATTTAATCTTTGAGTTGGCTGCTCTGGCTAATTCTGTGGCTCTGATTTTTCTCTTGATGGAATTCATCTTTCACATCCATTGGATATGCCTTTGTCGAAGAATGTGGAGAATGGTGGTAAATACGTGGAAACTCATGATATTTCGACTAGTTCATATTGGTCACGGCTTGAGGGAAAAAGTGCAGAACTTTATTCAAATGTGCGTAATTAATTAGTCCGAATAAATTAATCTTGTTTCGATGTCTTATTGTCTAGAGGATAGTTTTTTCTTGAAATGTCTGATGAATCCTTGCGGTGATGTTGAGGCAGAAGCATCTTTGCTCATATCCGTGTTGATGGTTTAAATGAACTGTATCCTAACCTTTGGTCCTCCTCCTAGAGGACACACTGTTCTATTTTCAATAAAAAGCGCCTTTAGCCCAAATTTCGGTAGGAGGATTTGAAGAATTTTTTTAATTTGAATAGACACATGTTACAGTTGCTCACATTGTGATAGATATTGAGGTTTAAAAATCAAAAGTTTCCTATCATCATGAAATAGATTCATGAAAATTGAGTTTTGCAATTGAACACCTTAAAGATATTTCAAATGGGAACTTTTGCTGTGAGTTTTTAATGAAACTGTGACTTGATTCGTGAAGCCCAAGTGTGTCTACATTCGCACATTCTGCTTGAATGATTTTTTAAATGTAGTCACCTGCAAAGAATTTCCCCTCACAGAGTCGTGACAACATGGACCCATTTCAAAAACTTTGTCCAATTTTTTGCACTTTTCAAAAATAAATTTCTTAGCTCTGCAAAATATGCCACAGTTGGATTTTGGAAATTTTCTTGATGACAGGTTAATTTAATTTTTAAGACCATATTCCACGGATTCATATTCTGTAAACTCAAGATTTTTGATTTTCAAGTTGAGTCTCTTCTCCATTCATTTACATGGAGGACACAAATTTTGGGGTTAATAGTTGCACTTTTAAAATCGAAATTAAAATTAGTTCCCAAATGTTTAAAAACCCATCAGGAAGTTGGTTCCCACGAGAATCAAAATATTGACCACCTCTGGAATTTATAATTGTTGGAGTAAATGGGAAGAGATTCGAAATGAAGGAATATCAGTCAGCATTTTGACTTTATCTGATTCAAGTCATTTGAACTTGTGTCGTTGGACATTTATTTGATTTTCGAGTTGGCTGCTCTGGCGAATTCTGTGGCTACGATTTTTCTTTTGATAAAGGTGAAATATTATGCAGAGAGTCACAGTCTTCAATCTTCAAATCGTTCAATATAATTTTAAGGAGAGTCCTCAACAAATAATGAGAGGATCAAGTGTCGTGTGGCGAATCCTCATATTATCAATTGAAGTAGAGGAAAAAGGAAGGAGAAAAAGGTCTGTTTGGGTTCAATGAATTGAAGATGGAAGCTGTGGAAAGAGTACAGTTCCCTCATTCGAATTGAGAGCGTCCCCAATGACCTCGTCAGCCTTTCAAAGGTTCACACTCCATTTGGACCTTCTCTACCTCCACACACAACTCACACTCACTCCATATCATAAACCACCGATCGACCATCAACGAGGAAGGATCATGGAAATTTGAAAGAGAAAGCACCTCAAACTCTGTCTGGATCATTTGGTTTTTTTCTCAAAGGGACCTCCCTTGGAAAATCCAACAAAAATCCAATCCAATTTTCCCACTCTCAAGATTTTCATTCAAATCCCATTTTTCTTCTTGAAAACTTTTAATCGTGATTCCTTGAAGGACTTTCTTCCTTCCTATTTTGTGACTACTTGAAACTGCACTCTTAAATTTTAGTACAATTTTCGTACCACTTTAAATGTCTATTAAGAGTCCTATCGATCACAATCAGCTTCTCTAAGAGATCTCAGATGAGTCAAGTAAAATTTTGTTGTGTAAAATTTCAAACTGTCAATTAAAGTTTCCTCTTTGTTTTCTACGTTATTTCAATCTTACGATCTATTTACAAGACAATTTAATAAAAAATATTGATCTTTGAATCGTTTTGATATTTCTTGTCTAATATGGCGTCGAAACATGAATCACATTCATTTGTTACCCTTCCCAATTACAAGAACCCAAATTTATTTCTTGTAGATTTAGAAACCAAAATTCTTATTTTTTCCAAGGGGAAAAACTGGCAATAAAGCGAATTACTTACGTGCAGGAAACCATTTTCTGGTGCAAGTTGAGTTTTGAAAATCCACATGATTCAGATTTTCACAAGTTTTTAATGTCTCTATAATTGCTCACAATTGATGTTGTCATTTACAGTTTTTCCTCTGGGTTTTCGTTTATTAAGTCGGTACTTGGTTTTGGTTCTTTTAGTTTCTCAAACATTCAATTTATCGACATAACTCCTATTTCACCGCTCCTACCTCCAACCGAAGCTTTATGCAGATCCAACAACTGTCTGTATCCTGCATTTAAATTTCAATAAGTCGTCAACTTGTATTTTGTTTGTGCAAAATTAATTTTATTTTCCTAAGCAGAACTTGTGTATGATTTTGACCCAAGAATTGATGAAATATTTCATGATTGAAAAACATTCATCAATTTTAGAGTATTTGTTTTCTGTTGATGAATTGTGAAATGTGTGTGAATGTTGGGGTTTATGTTCCTTTCTGCTCCAAAATAAATGTATTTATTTATATTTATATAAAGTCTCGTTAAAAATCCTTTTAAAATTTCGAAACTTGAAATGAATTGAGTTGAATATTTTTCCCTCCAGTCTCAACTGGAGGGAAAAATATTCAACTCAATTCATTTCAAGTTTCGAAATTTTAAAAGGATTTTTAGAGATTTAGATGAATAAAATCGGATGGAGGGTTGATTTGAACTTGATTGAAAGTTGCCCCAACATCAATAAAATGTGTGTGAAGGTTGAAGATACAACCAAAACGAATCAAAACCAAAAACTAACCCCAAACCCAAAGGGCCAAAAACAATGCGCGTTCTGGTTCTCTCCATCAGAATTGACCCAAATTTGGAGGGATTGTTGCCAACATACTCCTGCAATATATTCCGTATGCGGACTTCTGTTTATACTGGCATTTTCTTACCTGGACATGGCACTTGGTTTTGAGATGAATCGAGAACAAATGTTAAGCTCATTTGCAGAAACACGAAAAAACTTTCAAAGTTAATTTTTTTCGACTTAAAATGTTTAGGCGCGTCATAGGAACTAACATAAAAATTTCAAGTTTTGTTTCTTTTATGTTTCTTTTCTGTCAACTCTAAACGAGGTTTAACAAACAGAAATTTGTCGGTACTATCGACATAATTTTTTCCCCTACCGACTCGGTAGGGAAAAAAATTCTGTCCGTCTAAAAAGAATTCTGTAGGTGCAAAAGCAAATAATTATTTTGACCATAAAGGTCCTTGGGATGCTCATTACAGGGACTAAAATATTCAACTTCTCGACCTTCACATCTGAAACTTCGCGAGTTGGTTCACAGAGGAAAGAATTGGAAATCTCCTCAATGGACCTCGCAGTAAGAAAATTCAATTTAAAGGCTCATTTGAAAAAATGTCAAAAGTCGTCCGACTCCATGTCAGAGGTGACTGGGAGTTAAGGAAATAAAAGGTGAATGTTGAAATGCAAAATTATTGGTCGCGGCTATGTGACATTTTGGCTCGATTACCTCTTGGTTGGAGGTTCAATTTGGTGTTAACGAGTCCATAGCCAAAGAAATATTTTTTAATTAAAACCTAGAATGAAAAGTGTTGGATCGATATTCGTACAAGAGGGAAAACGACACCATTTAAATTAAAATAAACACTGAAATTGTGGATAAGAAGAAATCAAAGCTTTCCTTTTCAAGTTTACAGTTTTTGAACAACTTTTATTAACAGAACTTGAGTAACTGTCAGAGATGTCGAAACAAAATTTGTGAGTTTGAGTTGAGTCCCATTACTAATCGACATCTCTGGTAACTGTACAGGCAACAAACTTTTGAAACGAATAAAATATTTAGAAATTAATTTGTACCAGGATCAGTCTCAAATGGTTCTTCAAAGGGCATGAAAGCAAGATTCAAGAATGTTTTTGAAAATTATTCAAAATGACAACTAATTTTACGATGATCTGTTTTTCAATCAATAATCTGAAACTTAAAAAAGCCATGCATAATTGCATTACCAGAATAACGAGGACAACTTCTCAACGTAAACAGAAAGCTAATTGTAAGTGGAGTTGAAATTCAACTCTCTGAATTATGAAAGTTTCTAAATTAATTCAAACATTGTAAATGATATTTTAAAAAACACTTACCAGAAAAAAAAGCATCAGTATTTTAATTATGAACAAGCCTTCTTGATGTATTGAATTAAAAAAGTAAGTCAAAACATTAAAATCAATTTACGAAACTTTTTGTCTGTTCAACTGATATACCTACAAAATTTTGCTTTTGTTGTGTTTAATGAATTGTACTCTTTTTCAAGAAATACAACAGTGGTTAAAATGCGTCGGGAATGATTGTACAAAATTTTCCAATAATTAAAAAGCTGACCAAGTGCTTTCCAAAATCATGTTTATGAAGTTGGAGGTTAAATGATTAAAAAGTATTTTTACTTCATAATGAGATGAAAACTTTCAACTGAATTTCTGAACATAACTACGTGCAATAAAGTAATAAATAAATAAAATGAGCATCTTTATATGTATCACTGAGTATTTATTAATTTCATTGACTTTTAGATCCGGTGAAGACTTCATTGATTAATTTGGTTTGGGGAAAATTCAGACGAACTCTCTATGGAGCGGCTCTGTGACCGCGAGTCAGTTCAAAAAATTTTTTCAACTTAGAAATTCGCATTCAGAGTTAAAACTTAAATAAAAAGTGCTTGGAATTACTTTAATTGTAATTTGTAGTGTCACAAGTGTGAATACTCTAGTGGGACCCTAATTTAGCTCCATTACACGAGGGCTACATTTCTGTTTTGGTTTTGTTTTGGTTTGGTTCTATCTTCACGGACATATCAATAAAAAAAACAGAGGGACGAGACTTTGTGAGGTGAGTTCTCTTTTGAAAAATTCATTTTATTTCAAGTCATTTGCAATCTCTTAAATTTATTCTACACAATAAATTTCAAAATTAAAAGACACTCACAGAAGATGCAGGGACTTGATAAAACTATCGAATAATTTCAGATTCAATAATTCCAGAATTTAATGGGCGCATCCAAAATGTTCAACTGTTCCTACTGTCCCTACAAATGCAAATACAAATCCCATCTCATAGCCCACGTTCGGATCCACACAGGGGAACGACCCTTCAAATGTCCCCACCCCGAATGCTCAAAGGCATTCAAATCAAAAGCAGAATTGAAAATTCACGATTTGGTCCATACCCAACAGAGGAAATTCAAATGTTCTGAATGCCACAAGAAATTCAATCAAAAGTCCAATCTGAATCAGCACCAGAGGATTCATTTTAATGAGAAACCTTTCGCCTGCTACCTCTGCCCCTACACAACAACCCAAAATGGGAATTTGCAAATTCACATGACACACACCCATTCCAACGAACGACTGTTCCAATGTCAGGAGTGTCCTTATGCAGCAAAAACAAAAAATGATTTCAGTCTCCATTTGAGGGTACATTTGGACGAGGAGGAGAAGGAGAAGGTCAAGCGCCATAAATGCTCATTCGAGGGATGCAAATACTCAGCCCTACACCCGTCCGCCCTCAAAGTTCACGAGATGGTTCACAGGGGAGAGAAGCCTTGGAAATGTAATCAATGTCCCTACGCTTCGGCCCACAAATACAGTTTAACGGTTCATTTGAAAAAACATGAAAATCCTAATGACTCCGCTTCGACGTCAGAGGTGATTGTTAAGTTGGAGAAGTAAATGAAAAATATTAGAATACAAAACGATGTGATTTTGTGGGTAGGAGAAGGAATTGGTGGATTAATGGAATTAATTCCATTTGTAAAGTTGCGATTGATATAATTTTGGAAATGAATGGAATAAAACCAGTTTAATCTAAATGAAAAACATGTTTTCTTACACAATAAAAATAGTCACAGAAATCGTATGGATTTTTTTGCATCGAAATTTTGCAGAGTTGTGAAATGTAAACTAGTAGTCTGATAACTGTAAATAAAGAGACCTCAAGGGGTTGTCTGGTAGTCAGGTGGATGATTAAAATTATTGAGATGCTGCTCATTGTAGCCAGGAATATCACAACTATCCATTTACCCTGTAGGTACTCATTCAACTGTGACGACGAAATGTCAGTGGATAATTTTGGATACTCAGATTTCAGATATTTTGAGCTGGAATTTACAGTGAGAGAAATTTAAACTTGAAACTAAATTTTACTAATCCGCATACTTTGAAGGAATCAGTATTTTACAATTAATTTGTGCTGCATTTATGATCAATTGAATTGATTCAATTCCCTGTACGAGGAACAAAAGTCGTATTCGAAAGATTGAACATTTCGAATTCATTAGATTGATCCATTTTAGTCAAACTGAAAGTCATTTACTCAAATAAACTGTGGCATCTTCTTTCCATGAGGAAAATTAAATTTCTATTATGAATTAAAGTACACAATTTTAACAATTGCTTTTACACCAGATCAATCAAACTTTTATTTAATCGACCCATTTGCTCATTTAACTATTTGAATGTACAAAACTCAAAAATATACAAAAGAAACTGTCACGTAATTATCAGCAGCAACAAAATAATCTAAAATCTTGATTAAAATTTCCTCAAACACACACAATCCGTTCTCTGGGAACGACAATCCAAATTGGAGGATCTAACTGACAGTCAATTTTCACAATTACTCCGACCACTTGACTCTGTCTTCAGTCATCAACCTGTCACCAATTCCCGTGTCAAAACAACCCATATTTTCACTTTCGCAATCAAAGTATTCAAAATTCATCGTAGTTTTCATTTTCATATCAAAGTTGAGTCATGTGATTTAGTTTGGGGCTGAGGACGATGGGAGTTGATGTTGATTCAGATGGAGGGCAAATTCCTTCTCGTCACCCACAAAATCACATCCCACCATCTTACATTTAAATTCCCTCATTTCTTTAACCCCAACACCCTCCGATTTCCCAGTAAAGTTTCTTCCATTTCCATGTCTCTTCAAATGAACTTGTAAATTGAATTTTCTTGTTGAAGAGTAGGGACATTGAGGGCACTTCCAAGGCTTCTCTCCCCTGTGAGCCATCTCATGCTTTTTCAGATTTGAAGATTGAGCAGTTGAATATTTGCATCCATTAATTTGACAGTTGTAAGGTTTTTCTTTTGTGTGGGTCCTCATGTGCAAATTTAAGTTGCCGCTGGTGACTGTGGAATAGTCACAAAATTCACACTTGAATTTCTTCTCTCCTGTGTGTCGTTGGGCAATGTGGACCTTCAAATGAGTGGATGAGATTGCTTTGTGTGGACAAGGGAAGGGCTTCTCCCCCGTGTGGGTCCTCAAGTGAACCTTCATGCTGGACGATTTAATGGATTTGTAGGAACAATGGGGGCATTTGTGTTTCTGGATCTTCTCCTTCTCCTCCCCAACCAAATGCACCCTCAAATGAACATTTAATTTGTTTTTTGTTTTGGCTGCATAATGACACTCCTCACATTTAAATGGTCGATCATCCGAGTGAATATGAGTCATGTGAGTTTGTAAGGCTAATTTGTATATGGTTGTGTAAGGGCATTGAGAACAGGTGAATGGTTTCTCATCCGAATGAATCATTTTGTGGGCCCTCAGACCGGATTTGTGGTTGAATTTTTTGTTGCAATCACAACACTCGAATCTCTTTTCTTGAGTGTGAACCACCTCATGAGATTTCAAAAGTCCACTTGATTTGAATGATTTTTGGCATTGGGGATGATGACACTTGAAAGGCCTTTCCCCCGTATGTGTCCGAATGTGAACTTCAAGAATGAAGTTGTTTTTTGTTTGGAATGGACAGAAGGAACAATTGAACATCTTCGAATATTCAATTCAGAGTTGCCGTCTTAAAATTTGAATAATTCTGAGGTTAATTGACAATTCCACAGATCATCATTCAATTGTATTTCAAAATGTCTCACTAGGAATTGCTATATGCTCGTAAATTGAATCAAATGAATTTTGTACCTTTCGTAGAGAGTGGAATGAGCAGTCGTCAAAGAATTCAATTGGATACAATTAAACGGTCACAATTTAATTAAACATTAAAAATTCAAGTTGGTGTTGGAAATTTTTAATAGGAGTCAAGTTGATGGGATGTTCTTTCAATTGAAAATACTCGTGGAGTGAATTTCCATTTGGTTGTTGGTCGGTTGAGTCTGCATAATTCTAAGGTTTTGTCTCTACCTGAACTCTATAAAAAGACTCAAAAGGGACTTGGAGGTTCATTTTCTATTTGTGGTGGACTTTCCGAGGACCTTCAAGGAGACCCTTCAAAATTTGAGTTTGAATGATGTCGGACTGATATTTTTGGGTTTGGTAAGGGTCCATTTGGGAAATTTTGTTTTGTTTAGACTTGAATGGATTTTACATTTTGGAAAGATATTTTTGATGGGATTTTTTTCGAATTTCAAGTTTTTTCAAAAACGGAATAAAAATAGAAATATATTTATTTATCTTTATTCAAAATATAGTATAGAGCCTTAGCCCAGAACATTTGATTTTACATAATTAATAGACTATTTGGAGACTGCTGCATTTTTTTGCCAAAAAATTCAACTGTTTGGAATGTCTTTTTTTGCCAATAAAATTATGAAAAATATATCCTTTTGCATTCGCTCACATATAAATTCAAAATTTCTAAAAGAGTAGAATTGAGTCCTGGGACATCGTAAACCCATCGAAATAAACTTTGGACATTTCTTATTCCAACGAATAATTTAATAAAACTTTTTGAATTGTCAGAGTCTTTACCTCTCCTTTGCCTTCAATGAAAAAGATAATCGACCAAAACACGTTAATGTCAATTAAAAAGTGTCCCCTTGGACATGGACAGGTTGAAGCAAGAGAACTGAATGGGACCTCCAGTCAATCTGTAATCCATCAGATACTGGCCCACAATGTGAATTAGCTTTTCGTCCTTACTAAACTCTGGAATTAAATAGTTTTGAATAGCGGCTTCAGTTGACCTCTTCACAATCAGGTCAAATCCAAGGAGTCATCATTTTTAAGGATTGTTGACCAGGAAACCATTTGAACTGGACCATTGGGTAGACCATCTACGGGAACCAACTCCGTATCACCAGATTTGAAATTAATGATTGAAATGAGCATCATACTTAGACTGGAATTATTCAAAATGTGTCAGTAATTAAAACCATGAAATTGAATGGAAGCCACTTGCACTCAACTGAAACAGATTCAACTACACGAATCCACATTTATTTCATCAATTTACTAATCCCAAGTACAAACCACAAAATTTCACATATTCAACAGCAATCAAATTACCAGACACGCTTCTACCTTTCAAAAACAATTCAGAACGAATTTCAGGTTTAAGATCTTCATAAAATTACAATTTCAAATTCAAATATTTATACAAATTCAATTCCAGATAAACAATCAAAATTAAGAAAAGATATTCTTCGTGTTCTCATGAGCCTTTACTAAATTTATTTTGAACTTGAGTTACATTTTCAAATTTAATTTGGTGATGAGGACGATGGGGAGTTGGTGCCGATGAAGATGGAGGGCAAATTCCTTCTCGCCACCCACAAAATCACATTCACCAGCCCCGCATTTAAAATGCCCCCTCTCTTTAGCCCCAATCTCTTGTGACTTACTTGAATAGTTTCCTCCACTTCCATGTTTCTTCAAATTAACCCTCATTTCTTTACCCCCAACACCCTGCGATTTCCTGGAATCGTTTTCTGCATTTCCATGTTTCTTCAAATGAACTTTTAGATTGGATCTAAAATTCGAAGAGTAGGCACATTGAGGGCACTTCCAAGGCCTCTCTCCCCTGTGAACCATCTCGTGCTCTTTCAGATGTGAAGATCGAGCAGCTGAATATTTGCATCCCTTGAATAGGCATTTGTAGGGTTTCTCTTTCGTGTGGGTCCTCATGTGCTTATTGAGGTCGCCGCTCGTGACTGCAGAGTAGTCACAAAATTCACATTTGAATTTCTTCTCTCTCGTGTGACTATGAGCAATGTGGACCCTCAAACTGCCTGATGTGATTGCTTTGTATGGGCAGTGGGGGCAGGCGAATGGTTTCTCCCCCGTGTGGGTCCCCAAATGTCGCTTCATGTCTCTAGTTTGAATGGATTTGTAAGGGCAGTGGGGGCATTTGTGTTTCTTGATTTTCTCCTTCTCCTCCCCATCCAAATGCACAGCAGAATGACCATTCAATTCTATTTTTGTTTTGGCTGCATAATGACACTCCCCACATTTAAATGGACGATCATCCGAATGAGAATGGGTCATGTGACTTTGTAAATGTCCATTTTGGTTGGTTCGATATGGGCATTGGGGACAGGCGAAAGGTTTCTCCTCCAAATGAATCCTCTTGTGGACATTCAGATTGGATTTTCGGGTGAATTTTTTATTGCATTCAGAACACTCGAATTTATTCTCTTGAATGTGAACCACCTGATGAGATTTTAATTCTGAAGTTGATTTGAACGATTTTGTGCATTGGGGATGTTGACATTTGAAAGGTCTCTCCCCCGTGTGAGTCCGAATGTGGACATTGAGATGGGATTTATTCTTTGTTTTGTAGGGACAGAAAGGACAGTTGACCATTTTGGACTTGAGAAATTCTGCAACTCTTTCTGCAATTGTTACAATTGAAATTAAATAAGAAATTAAGAACACAAATAAAACAATTTTAGTGAATGAGAAATACATGTGTAATTATAAATTATGGCTAGTTAATGGGAAATACTTTAATTTAAGCTGAGTTAAAAGTATGTAATTCGTTTGAAACTTTGTGTAAGAGCACGCAGTTAACACAAATCTGTTGATGAAATTACAAAAGGAAAAGTCAGAGCTGGTGTGACAAATTGCCACTTGTAATATTTACCAAAGAACACGATGAAAACTACATTTTTCAAAATAAACTTACGAATTATTAAAATCTTCCAATGACGTACAGCACCTTCTGAACAACCAAAATTTGCAAGTCCTTACTTCACTCGCATCAGCCACCACACGACCTAAGAAGTCCAACCGAAATCACCAAGATAAAAATCTTCTCAAAATTTAAGCAGAATCGAATTCGCAAATCTAATTTCGGATTATCCAAAATTGTCTTAGAATTTTCTCTCGATTTGACTTGATCCACCGGCCAAGGAGTTCTACTTCCTCCTGCTCCTTTCTTCCTGAATCAACAATTTCTGTAGAGCGTTAGGCGGCATACTTTTATTACGTAACGCTGTCACGTGGTACTTTTTGACCCCCCCTCCCCCCTAACCGTATGTACATGCTTAATATAAGCATAGGGCATGTCACAAATCGCTGAC
>JAQHQX010000293.1:0-14609 GCA_034694425.1 Arrhopalites sp. Gr-Col-00791
AATTTTGACGATCTCTTAAATGAAATGGAAATAGTGAAATATGAATGTCGTTACATTCAATTGACCATCAACTACTTTAACACCCTCTTGGCCGGAATTTGTTTCACAGCAAAGTTGATGTGTCTGACTATTGGCATTTGTGGAACGTTCTTGGCAATCCGTTTCCATGCAGAACATTCCCTAATCTCTTTAGTTGCAATAATAGCAGCCATTGAAGGACTTTTAAATTATCCTCTAGTAGCCAACAATCTCTTTCAACTTCCTCTCCTCATTCAAAAATTCAAAACTTCCGTTCAAGTCACTCGACTCACATGGAAATTCAGTGGAAGGGAATTCAAATCCGATGAGGAGCAAGTCCAATGGAAGGATCGGAATCTGTTGCTAGAAAAGAATTTGATTCGAACTGTCAAATGGATGCCTGTTTGGGGAATCAAGGATGGGAGCATTCGATATTTTGAAAGGGAGTCCACATTAAACTTTTTTGATTTCTATATTCAAAAAGTCATCACTTTATGTCTTACTTTGTAACCGCCTTGTGATCTTGATCGTGTTTTGGTGTGCATTTTAATTATTTCCAACATCCATCAAAAAATTACCTTTAGTTGCCATATCCCAACAAGCTTCAAGAAATCCAACCATTTCTAAGAAATCCCATTCCTTCATTTTTAAAAAATCCCATTCCCGACATTTGGGATATTCTGAGAATATCCTCACAGTGGATTCTTCAGCCACTTCCATTGTGAATCCGACTGGGGACTAGGAATAATTTTGTAGTGATAATGGCCTTGAGGATCATCCAATAAATTGATAAAGGTATAGAATGGGGCAACCTAAACAATTTTGAACATTACACGTGAACATGACCCCATTGTTGCTCAATCAAAAAAAACTACACTAAAATGTATGCAATCAAATTGACCCGACAAGGAACCTTTGAACTTTATCAAACCGCCAATATATATAAAATTGCAATTCACTTGTTTTTTCTGAACTTGACTTCAAAGCATTTCCCCGCACATCCAAATCTTTACTCTTGTCAACTGTATTGGACATGAATTTGATTTTAACCTATTGTGTATTGTTTTGTTCATAACAAAAAATAACATCTGTTGTCCTTTTTTAAATGAAGATTAAATCATCCACAAATTCTAACTTGTATCCCTCTATTTTAGTTAAGGACAAAAGTAAAATATTTTCAAGACAAAGTTATTCACTTGTATTAAATGGATGTTTGTGGAAGAGAGTTTGGACAATGAATTGTGAACATTGTAATGGACCTGGTGTCAACGACAAGGTCAAGGTCAAGATTGAGAATGCGGATCAAATTGTGGTGGGTCAAAAATGTTGTTGGGGGGTCGCTTTGGAGATTGAGAGGTTCAAGAAACGTGTGTTTCGATTTTACATCATGGAAGCACTTTTTGATATGGTGATCAGTGTAGCTTCTGTAGTGACTGATATCATCACTTTGAGTCACTACCTTCAGAATGGCAAGTGGGCATTTGCTGCTTTAACGGGTCTGCCCATTCTGTTGCCTACACTCGTCTTCACAAATATTTATATGGCAGATGAGAGTAGAGGATATTGCAAAATGCCAAAGGAAAGAAGAGGTCAACGTAATGGGGTCAAGACGAGTGAGAGTGGAAGTTTCCTCAAAAGGGTTGAAGAGAGGACTAATCCAAATCGATGTGGTCACAATTGCTTCGCCTTCATCAGGTACTCCCCCCAATCCCATTCATTCAAATTGATTTTTATTAAAATATAAAATAGTTGAGTTGTGGAAGTTACGAGACCCTCAAAGTATCCTGTAGAAAAGAACCATAGAAATTAATTTACTTGATTTTCCCAAAGTATTTAAGAAAATTTTCAAAATCAAGTTTTCCAATTTGCAATCAAGTCGAATCAAACTTGAAGTTTGATAAAGAGTAATTAAAATGAAATTTTAATTGTTATTTGATTTTGATTAATTGACTAGTGGACTAGTTCACTCGTTATTTCACAAAGATCAAAATATTCGAAAACGTGGAGCCAAATTAGCTCGAAAGTCAATCAGAAGGTCGATGAAATATTTTTTTGGGACGTTGGTCCTCCGATTTATCGCTTGGACTTGGTAAAAATTATAACAAAATTTAATAATTTAGATTTTCTCAATTAAAAAGTAAATTTTTTGAAATTCAAGTAAATTTAAGACATTTTATTTGTCTTACTATATTTTAGGTACCTAAAAGCTTTAATATTTGGAGTAAAAGCTTTGCGTGAACCTAAAAAGTACATGCAGATTGAAGAGTTAGTTAATCGAATTTAAAAAATTACAAACTTTTTTCAACTTTTGTATTTTCAATTTAAAATTAAAATTAAAATTAAAATTTTAATTTTAATTAATTTCCAGACCCGACATTCACTGGAGTCGAGAGTTGCTCGTTAGACTCGATTTTTTTCAAGCGGCACTTGAAAATGCACCTCAAGTAAAACAAAAGAAATTTTGTTTTTAAATAAATGCTCAACTTTGTGAATGCAGATAAAATTATTTTCTAAATTAAAAATTTAATTGTAATTAAAAATACTTTTCTTGTTGCTATTGTAGTGTGTAACACAATTGTATGCTCTTATAACGGATTCTGGTGAAAATAAAGTCCTTGCTTTACTGTCACTTGGATTTTCCTTCATCGATTTTGTGAGAGTTGCTACAACAGTCCTTTGGAACATCAATCGAGGTAAAATAATCAAAAATTAATGTTAATTTTTAAAATTTTTCTATATTATTGAAAAATTGAAATTAGGTCCTGTATCTGCACCAGAAAAATGTTATGGAACTTTGATTTGGCGTCTAACAAATATTTTGTCTTGGATCTCTTTGTACATGGCTCGATGTGCAGCTATGAGTTTAATTGTTGGTACTGCGGAGACTGCCCAAGGATTAATTATAATGGTCCCCATTTTAGCCCTCATTCTTCATTGTGGTCTATTTGCATTTTTCTTATCGAGACTTGGAAATAAGGTGGGTCAAGCCAGTCGGAAATTGGCTGTGACGACTTTTATTTCCATTTTCTTCCTACCCGATCTGGACAGCACGAATATCCATGTGATGATCCAACTTTATTATTGCCTCACTTTGTAAGTCAAAATACAATTCAAAATTTAAAATTTAAAACGAAAATGGATTTGAATCGTGTTCAAAATTAGTTGAATATATTTTTTACTAAATTGTAATTGCAATTTGTAGAATTATTTTAATTGTGATTTTATCTAGAATTGAAAATACCATCTGTATTATTCCATGGGGTTGGGATCTCAGGTCATTTTTTTAATTAAAATTAAATCTAATTAATTTACTACAAACATTTGAAATTAAACATAATTAAAATATTTTAGTTTTACTGGCTATTGTTATGTACGATCCATGAACACTTCTCCGACTACCACTTTGGATCCACTTTATCTGAGGAGTGATCAAGGGACGATGAGTGATTGTCTGATTGAGCCGGTCTGTATTTCAATGAGGATTTATAAGCAATTTTTAAATTACAATTTTTTTTAAATTTTGATTATGAAATTAATTTAGGTGATTGTTGTTTTGATGGTTCCCGCTTTTACCATAATGGGAATTGTATTTCGATTGGCAGCAGCTCAAAAAATGAGTCACTTTAAAATGACTCAACCAAATGCAGGGTATAAAAATTCAACAAAATCCTTTACAATGGAAGATCGAGTAGCAAAAATTTACAGTCGAAAATGGAGTCGAATGACTACAAAAGAAATGTGGTCAGCTTTTCTCAAAATGCTTCGTAAAGAAGTTATTACCAGTCAAACCAAAGGGGAGGATAAGAGTTTAGGTCAATATAAAGATAAAGATGACCCAGATAAGTTGGAACAGTTGGCTGTAGTTACAAATGAATTTCAAGAACAATTTCGGAATAGTCAAATGGCCATTCGAAATTCCTTTTCAATTGTTTGGGCGGCACCAATTTCAACCCAACCAGAGTCAAAGTTGAAAGGAGACCAAATGGATAAGGAGAATTCGGTAGCTGTGAGCACTTTAGATGACAATTGGACGATGGAGAAGAGGAGGGAATTAAAGTCATCGAATCAAGATTCAAGTCCAGAAATATTTTTTCATAATTTCAATACAAGAATTAATAGCATGAATCGTCATGGTCATTTGGATGTCCAATTTCTTAAAGTTGAGACAGAGAATGGAGTCCAAGTTTTTGATATGATTCATATTTAAAAATTAAATGAACATTCTGTAGTTTAAATTATAGTTGGAAAATAATCTGTAAAAAAAGGTTCACCATTCTCACAATTATTTTTAAACTTAATTGTTAATGATTTAGTTACAAGTTGAACTTGGTATCTCTCGTTTGTATAATTTATCCTTCAGTAAAAATTATTTGAAATAAATAACGGTTTTGAAAATCAAAAAAAATTGATTTTCCTCGTCTGAATTTCATCTAGTATTAAATAAAGGGTTACATTTTTGGCTAGTGCAAAAAAGGTGGAATTCACTACAAAAAAATATGTCCTAGTGGAAAAATGGTTTTTGACAGCAAAAAAAAGAGATTCCACTACAAAATTATATCTTTCACTGCAGAATACATGGTCGTGGCATTAGTTTTAGGGAGGGCCTAAATTTTCAATCTATCGTTTTTACAATTTTTATTTGGGTCCGTCAAACTAATGGAAGTAGAAATCTTCAACAAGCAACACGTTTCCAATTATGGCATTTGCATTGTTCGCCATTCATCTAAAATTGTCTTGCCTTGACAATAATAGAATAATTGTTCTTCTGAAATGATTACTTTTACACAAGGAGTATTATATTATGTAAATCAAGTGAAGCTACATTTTTGTATTGTTTTTAATCAACTTTTGAGAAAACTTAATGAAATTCAAGACTTTGTTTCTTTTTCTCACTGAGATGAATACCAACTAGAATTTCAAATATTCAATATTTCTTCTATTGTTCTATTCTACGGCATAAGACAAGCTCTACTGGTGCTGGTTGCGTTACACCATTCACCATTTGCCAAGTTTACACCAACATTGTTACTCCCTTCAGGAAAGGTGGTCCTGGCTAATGAAAATCCCATGTTGCATGTTGGCTGAAGGAGAGGTGAACGTGTGTACGTAAACTTGGCAAATTGAATAAAGTAGAGCCTCACATGTGACGACGAATGGACATGGAATTATAAATGAAATATTCGAATTTCAATTTGAAAATCATTTCACAAAGAAAATGAAACAAAGTTTGGATTGTGCATTGATTTTCTCAAAGGTTGGCTAAAAATATGACAAATCACGTCTCACGTCTGGTGATGGAGGAGACAATGGATAGTAAAACAATAAGGGTTAAATGACACAGAATTGAAGAATAAATTAATCAACCATTTCAAGAATTTCAAGATTGGGATTTGTGCACTCTCAAGTTGTTTGCAAGTGTTCGAACTTGAAAGGCAAAGAATAAAACTGTTATTATGTATATTTACTTCATTTTCCACCCGCTTGATTTTTCCATTCTGCGATAAATAATCCCTAATACTGAATACCCCTTGAGCGTGAGTGCATAATCTGATTTTCATAAAAATCATCGCCCAAGTCAAGACGCAACAATTACCTTGTTCAGAAAATGTTTATTTCATCTGCACCTTACCCATGTCTCCGATATTAAAATTTTTCATGTTGGTCAAAACTTGCGGAACATCTCCTTGAAAGAAAACTCGAAACCGAAATTTGTTGACAACCATTCATATCAATACAGTTGTGTTAGTTTAAATTGGTCAAATGCGTTATTTTGTCTCGGTGTATTTTCTGTCTCCCTTGGCACTTGGGAAATGTAGTTGGACGAAGAAAATAATTTTAAACCAAAGTGATCAATTTTAACATGAAGAAGATTAACAAGATGTAGATAAAATCTACATTTTTCTGACTCAAGTTCAAAGTTAAGCTCAGTCATGTGTCCAAGGTTTTTTCAAAAAATATATTATGCACTCACGTTTTTTTGTAATTTCTAATTGAACTGAACATTCAGTTACTTTAAATAAGTTGAATAACAATTTTATATTTCATAATTCATAGTTTGCTAACCTACCTCGTACCTCCTTTGATGAATTTTAATTAATATTTATTCGACTTCATTTATGTAGAGTATCTAGAGTAATTCATGATCCCGAATGATCTCGAACTAACCCATAAATAAACAAAAAGAAGATAGTAAAAGTTTTCACCGACAAATCTTCTCAGAAACCTGTTCAAAGAACTCAATTTGTGGAAAACAAAATATTATGACGATTCGTAATCGACTTTGTCCCCCTATCAAAAATTACCAATCGATTCTGCTAACAGTCACCTGCCTTGCTGTGCTTCTATTTGTTGTTTTAAATAAAAATCGTCCAGTTCAAGACAAAACATGGAAAATTACCAGTATTTCCACTCCTATCGTTTCCCATCAATTCAAGGAGAAGTCAGAGCAACTTTGGAAAGAGTCTGTCATCAGACGGCATTCTGCAATCAAAAGTAGAAGACTACTCAAAAAGAAGAGATTCACAACAAATGACTTGAACTTTTGGTGGGACTGCTTCTACCCATCTTACAATTGTCCTCATCATTTGGAGAGAATCGGAAGAGTTGGAGATGGAGGAAAATGGGTTTGTGGATTTTCACTTTTTGAAAATAAAACTTCCCCTTGCATCGTCTATTCTTTTGGAGTAGCCCATGAAACCACTTTCGAAATGGAATTCATCAATAGGACCAACTGCAAAATTTGGGCTTATGATTTTTCCATTGATTCAATGCCTAATTCCAACACGATTCATAGTCGAATTCATTTCAAAAAAATTGGACTAGGAGGAAAGACCAAAGGTGATTTCAAGACGTTGAAGGATTTGATGACAGAGAATGGACATTCTTGGATTGACATTGAATTAATGGAATATGTAGCCCTGGAGCAAATTATGGATACGTTTGAAATTTTACCTTTCGGACAACTTCAAATCGAACTACATTTGAATAGTGGAATAAGTTTTCCCTATTTTTACAAGTGGTGGGAAAGACTTGAAAGAAAAGGTCTCTGCCCTGTGTTCATGGAACCGAATAATAATAATTACCACGTAACTTCGCATCCTATATATATGGAGTACGTATTTCTTAATGTGAAAGCTAATCATCGTGTGATGGCTTAACACTTGTTAATGTCACTAGACATAAATATAAAATATGGTCATTTACATTGCAACTATGTACATGCATTGGATATTTCAATAAAATTTCAAATTATTATCCTGTACCCCGGGCACTTCACACATTCATATGAGAGGACAGCTAAAGATGTTGGTCAATTGATCTGTGATTTTTTATGATGGCCCAAATGGCTTCCAAAACCTTTTAGCACGGCATAGTAGCAGATAATTAGGGAGGCCCAGGTAGTCTAGTGGACTAAGCTACCGGGTGGTGAAGTACTTTGGGTTCAAATCCCACGAGGATGGAGGAATGACAAAGAAGACCGTCCACCACCCCACCAGGGTCTCCGCGAGAGGTAGAGAGAGTGTGGATTGTAGGGAGCTGAGTTGGCGCGGGACTGGGCAGAGGGGGTAGACTGTCCGAAGCTACGGCTGGTTGAGTCTCTCTGTCTCATCTGTCACCGAAGCCTTCTTCCATTTGCAAACTGTCATCTATACTCCCTCTCTCTCTCATACTTAAGTATACAAGCTAACAAATGAATATGAAATTGCAAAATGTGTCTGTAAAACTTGATATGAGGCGAAGCCTAAAGTCAATAAAGAATTATTATTATATTATTATTATCTTCAGCTAAATTTTCAAAATTTCGAACTAAGCACCTAATTTGATTAATCTTGCCTGCATGACAAGTTTTATCTTGAGAATAAATATTTCAGTAAACAGATCCAGCTTGTAGGGTTTGAATATTATCCAATTTGTCTAGTATTATCGAGAAAAATACTCGCTGTTTGTACTGGGTTCTTAGTAGCATTTTATAATATATATGATAGGAATACAATAGCCAAGCTCTAACAAAACCATCAGAAAAAGTTGCGGACAAATCAATTTCTTACAATTAGTGATCCCAGAATGTCTAGTGAAATCAACAGCAAAATCTTTAGAAAATGAGTATTCTAGTTAATTGATTTCAAAGTGCCACCCCGATATGTACGTTTCTTCACTAGCCCCATGATCGAAAACTCGTATTATGAGGACGTAGCTCATTATTTTTTTTTGAATTTTCACAACCATTTGAAATTTAGTTGGACATTTTGGTGCTCGAGGCTTGTACCTTCGAAACATGTTGTCCAATAATATAGTACTATGTTGGAAAAAGTCAAGCATAATCTTTTGAAACTTGTTGTCTGTGACAGAAACTAGAAAATTAATACTGGTGATATGATGATCAAATTGAAGGCACAATATTCATGAGGTTTGTCACAATTTATTGAATGATGCACTGAGAACAATTTAAAATAATTCTAGAGTCATTTGTATGTGGCATGAGGCAGGTAGTCAGGCATGGACCTTGGAATGGTATTTAAAGGTTCTATATCATCAGCATATTTGAAGTAAAATTTTCAAACAATTTTTTGAAAGTCTCGGGATTGAAATGGATGAAACATCAACCCTTGGCATGAAGTAAACTGAACTCATCTACAGTTTAACAATCAAGACGAAATTAATTGTGATTAGACATCCTCAACAAAAACAATAAGTTGAATTCAAGTCATACACAATACAAAATTGTATTGTGAATTTTTTTTGAACGATGATGGGAACGTGCTTCAGCCTAATAATGATTCAATCGCCGTAGTCAATCCTAAACCCGTTTTCTCAATACCCCTGTTAACTCTCTTCAAATCAATTTGTTTCTAGCTCAATTTTCTAAAATATTCTCAACAATTACAAGTGAATTCAACTCAATTTCAAATTCCCCACGTTTTTAAAATTTCAAATACACCAATTTAATTCGGAAGATTATTTTTTTGTTTGAGTGACCACCACTGAAGCCTTGAATTAATTTTTGAAATTATGTTTGATTTCACTTTCAATTTTAATATGGTTCGAAAAATAATTAAAAGGGTGTTTGGTCGAACACTCCATATATTTATTTTACTCGTGATTGTAATTCAATCCACTTTCTTCCTTTATATTTTCCTAGAAAGGAGAATGGAAAAAGTTGATTTCAGATTGAACAATGAAAGTAGATCTTCCATTTCAACAATTGAAATGAAGACTCAGTCTCAGCCTCTTAAACAAAGTCCAAGTCAAATAAGGTCCAACATAAAATTACGAAGCTTGAAAGATATTAAAATTACACCAGAATTGTATCAAGCTAAAGCTCAAGCTGCTCTCAAAGAATTGTCCCACGAATTTCAATGGAAATTAAATTTCATTCAGAATCCTTTATCATGTTCCACTATTTCACAAGCTCTTTTGTGCGGTCACACTGATGCTGGTAAGTGCCTCCTCACAATTTTAGTCTTCCAGCTTTAATGAACTCTTGAATAAATATTCAGGGAAATGACATATAAATATTTCATCTATGAACTTAATCAACTTTATGAAATAGCATCTGGCATCGGAGTTCATATCCAACATCGGATGGGTTGTCTGATGATGTCTCTGCTATTCGATATTCCTCTCATCCATGATGAATTCTCCTACTGGACTTTTGAGGAGCCCTGGAGCAAGTATTTCAAACCAATCGGATCCTCCTGTCCTCTTACTGAAGTCAAGAGATTAATTCACTACGATTGGGTTCTTCGCATGTACGTGCTTCGTCAATTAATTTGAATGAATTCGTTGTAGCTCTACCCCAAACAAAAGGTGTACATGAATACAGGGAACCGGTAGAAAATGTTAATTTGGACAGGTGGATGAAAACTTTTCTTATTAACATGGAAGAGGTGGCCAGGGCTCTGAACGTCAATTGTGATAAGGAAAGTGATATTTTCATATTTTTAATTAAGGCTGCGCATCGGGTTGGACCCGAATGCGACCCGACTGTCTCGGGTTGAGTTCGGGTTGGACCCGAACCCGACCCGACCCGTGCTCAGCCTTATTTTTAATCAGCACGAAAAATGAATTCTTCATTGAATTGGATGACTTCAAATATGTTGCAGGTTGTGGCAAACAATTTTGGCGGAAATTTTATCGACATGGGTCATCCTTCTTCTGTGGAGTTTATCAGCTTTCACATAAGAGTCCATTGAGTTGAAAAGTTTAACTAATGATTTCCACAGGAAGTAATTCGGAAAGTTTCATACTTCACCGAAATCTCCCCAATTGATGCCTACGTCACCATAAAGATAATTCTAAACATAATTTTAAAACAAAAGTTCGAGTCAGTTAGCTATTTTATTCAGTAAAGTGAGATTTCAGACCTGAGAGCTAGCTACTGCTGCTGTGACCAAAGTCTAGTTGTCTCGGAGTTGCATTTAGTTGTTTCTGAGTTGCAAACAGCTAATTTACTAATTCTGGGGCAACTTGAGAGGTGTTTTGCAACTTCAGGGCAAAGTGAGATTTCAGTTTTGAGAGCCAGCTGCTGCTACTGCGACGAAAGTCTAGTTGTTTCTGAGTTGCAAATAGCTTATTTACTCACTCAGGGGCAAGATGAGAGCTGTTTTGCAACTGCGTGGCAATTGAGACTTTAGCTCTGGAGCTCACTGCTGAGTTTACAAAGTTAAGTTCGTGATTTCCGGGCTGTGAACTACCTATTTTGTAAATTCTGAGTAAGATGATATCAATTCATTTGTCAGTGGTGACATTATATGACATTGGAGCTATTGTGAAAAAGATTAATTTGAGGTACTTGGTGAGCGGTAATTTTTAGCGTTCGTTAGCCTAGCTATGTTGTGGAAGTTTGTGGTTGACGTTAAGTGAGTAATTTTGTAAGTGGATGATTTGACTACCGTTCACTAATATACGAGTTAAAATGATTGCATCTGGGTATAGTTAGAGTTTTGTGTTGGAAACTTGAATAGAAGCACCAGCTTTGCTTCCCCTCCGCAGAATGCAATTCGGCGGCCAGAATCGGTTTTAAGATTTTTTTTTAGTTGCGACTGATAATCGGTTCAGTATATGGTTTAGCACTAATTATAATTTTCGGCAGCTGACCAAGCATTTGGCTGGTAGTTCGTTATATAACTATTTAATCTGGAATGTTGCAACATTGATCAGGTAGCTGGTAGTTGTATAATGTAACTGTAGTAGACAAGGGACTCCAATGGTACAATTTGATGTGACAGGAGTTGTTAATGTTGATATGTTGCAGTCAAATTCAAATCGTACTATTGCCGAAACTAAGTATTGGGTGCCTTTGGTCGTGATGACTCACGGCCCCACATACCCAGCCTGGGTGATAGGGTCAGTATCTCCACCCGCACTCTCCCGTCCGGAAAGTACTGAGGTGGGGACACCCTGAAACATTTGTTCAGTGCTGTAATAGTGGGTAAAGGAGTAAATGAATAGCATGCCATGGCTTTATGATAAATAAACTAGATACTAAAATATTATAAATGACCTACATGGTTTGGTTTATTGCCAATCAAGTGGACTGGAGCCTGGATAGAGAGTAGGAATCGATTGAGCTGGAAGTACGATGCCGTAAAAATACTTTAGATTTGACCGATAAAGAATTAAATATATATAGATAGAAATACATGTACAATGTAAAATATCTTCAGTGGGATGGCACGTTAAGTAAACTTAAACTAAATAAGAATATAATCAAACGAAGGAGAACATAAGTGAATAGGAAGAGAACTAAAGTCCGAGAGTTCCGACGCGTTCGCGCTTCTCTGGTTTTATTCATATTCCTTTTACAAATCTCACTCCCCTTCACCTACTTGGGCGAGTGCAAATGCAAAGGGATGAATTCGCACGCTTAGGCTAAATGTGTTCAAAGGCCAATCCTCCATTCATCTCATTGTACTCTGTAACAGTACCAGCAAAATGAACTGGTCAACAGTTGTTAGTTTTAAAAAACAAGGAAAATATCTGCATTTTAATCAATTGAAGGACATGGCAGGTTTAATTGGAAAAATTGCCCCCTGTTCGATTGAACTGAAACTCGGTACAGAGCTTCCCCTGAGCTTCCTGAACAATGCTTACAATACCATTTTTCGAATGATTGCCTCCTTTGACCTCTAGAGGTCATCAAAGTTGTCCCTCCATTCAATTTGAACTGCTAAACTTCGACGCCGTTTGATTTTCATTTTAAATGTTCTCTATGTAAGTGTATTGACTTTGTATGAATATTCAATATTGCAATAAGAATACTCAATCGGTGTCGAAGTTTAGCAGTTCCATTTGAATGGAGGAACAATTTTGATGACCTCTAGAGGGTCAAAGGAGGCAATCACTCGAAAAATGGTAAATTAAACATTGTTCAGGAAAATCAGGGGAAGCTCTGTACCGAGTTTCAGTTCAATCGAACAGGGGGCAATTTTTCCAATTAAACCTCCCATGTCCTTTTCTGTTCCAATCCGCTTATCTGATCTCTTAATTGGTCTTACGACTAATCCTAATACGTACTATACCAAAATCAACAAATTTATCCTTCTTTATTTTACAATTATTTTAAAAGGTATTACGACAAGCAAACTTTGTTTATTAGAAATAAGAATCCCTTGTCTGCTCCTTGTTTGCGGCAGAGCTCCAACAACAAGTCAGGTTCAAATTCTCCAACCCACAAAAAATTAATTCTCGATTGTGTTCAAGTTGAGCTGGTGATTGTGAATGTCTTGATTGGAACTTTGAAGGTTATATTCGACCTTTTCTCTATATACAATTGCCATTTTTAATACCTTTCGCCATTGGTAAATAAATTTCTATTTCTGTCTGGTCGATTTTCAAGACCTGGACAGAGATTCTTTACAACTTGGGGGTTCACGTTTGAACATCATGTGAAATGGACACTACGAAACAACAACCTTATGAATTTATGGGACAGTTTGATGAGAGCACCACTGGACTCAACTCTCAATGTTTTTTATTTATCATTTTCAATTCCACTCATTCTGTTTTTTTAGGTTCTCAGAGATAAACGTGACAGAATTTTTGGCTCAAGGACGACATGTGGAGAACACGACGAAATTCCGTCTCTACATTGAATTCCCCCTCACAAACGGAATTCCTGTTCCAAAGTCGATTGCTCTGAAAGTTAACAAGTATCACAAAAATCCCTACCTCTGGTTTATTGGTCAATTTTCTAAGGCTGTTTTCCAACTTCAAGATGAAATATTGTCTATAATTGAAGCGACCAAAAGATCCTATTTCAAAATATCGAAGAACGATTTACAGCCACCTGTTTTCATTGGGTACAGTTTCATTAGACAAAATCATTTAAGAACATGTCATCTTGGATAACATAGAATTTTTTTTATAGGATTCATGCAAGAAGAACAGACAAAGTGAATGAAACGAATGGAATTTTTGTGACAACCGAAAATTTCATGAAATCTGTATCCAGCTATTTGGAACAGATTCAATGGAATGCAAGTCGACCCCTACGAATTTTCATTGCGACTGAGGATTGTCATGTTGTTTCAGAGTTTCACACCAAGTATAATTTTAAAATTTTCAATTTAATTTAATTCAATTTAATTTTTTTATAAATGTCTTGTATAAAAATGTGATATTTGTTGAACTTGAACCTAATTTCAAAATATTCCCCCCTGTTCTTTCCAAAAAGATATCCCGAATTCGAATCGAACTTTGTGAGTTTTTGTGAGACAACTCGACCTGATTTTGAGTCCAGAAAAGGCAACTTGTTGGAAATTATTCGGGACATTTCGATCCTGATTGATTGTGACTACGTCATTTGCTCCTTGAGTTCAAACGTGAGTTAGAGATGAAGCCCCTTGTATCTTGTTTGTTGTTCTAAACAAGATCCAAGGAACTCGATCAACTATCAGCATTTTTTCCCAAGTATTTTCAAAAAATTGGTCTACTCATCAATGAAATACTGTACATGTTTCAAGGTTGGGCGAGTTGTCCTCGAAGTGAAAAGCTGGCGAGAACCCATCGACCCTGATCCTAAAAGAGGAATCAAATCCTTGTATAAATCCTTTTATTTGGACTTCCACTGGAGCCCCGTGAGACAGCAAAGACTCATCTACGTGTAGAGAAAGACGTAGACGTTACGTTTGTTGCTTCCAAATTAAATCTAATTATAATTCTAGTACCTTCAGAGAAGCCGAGTAAAAATGTAGTCATGAAACTGGTTGAAAAGTAAACAAAAAGCTTAAAAAGCTTAAAATTTCTCCTGTTTGAAGGTTTAAAGATGAATTTTAAAGTGGAAAAAGACAAATAGTTGTCTTAAGTCAACGCCATGCTGCGAAATGTACAGAAATCCCTGTTTTTTATTTTTCTCAAATTTTGCCGAAAAGAAAGTCCCCTTTATTCAGGTCCCTGGGTAACAATCACAGTACCCAGGTTTTTTTATAAAGGCCCGGGGCCCTAAATACAGTCCCCTTTCTTGGAATTTTTGATGACCTTAGTTTTTATTGCCGAGGAGATTTCTCAATTGTCCCAAAATAATTTTTAAAAAATTCTCCATAAAATTTGGAACACTCTTACCGCGGGGTTTTTATTTTCGATTTGAAAAA
>JAQHQX010000294.1:0-14588 GCA_034694425.1 Arrhopalites sp. Gr-Col-00791
TTTGAATTAATATTAAAAAACTATTAATTTTATGCGCTCGTTCAACTATTCAGTCTATGTCTATGCATTGATGCTTTCGTTACAGTACTCGTATCTCCATGCACTTTCAATGTAAAGAGTATCATATAATTATGTGGAAAATTCGTATTAAATCGGAAATGTCTCTAGTGCTCTATTTCTACCGCTCAACATCCATTGGTAAAAACAGGTTTTGGCCTTTTTTCCCCATTTCTCTCTTTTTCCAGGGTACGAGCCCTCTACATTGGAGCCATCAATGCTACGACACAATTACGTTGAATAGAAACACATAATCTTAATCTTCATATTTAGCTTACGATTTTGTGCATTCAACTACAACAACTATAAAATTTGTTGTTGTTGTTCAACTGTCAATTACCCTTTAAGGATAAGATTTAGTAAAATTCATTGAGAAAGAACCAAGTTTTTGGATTTTGCATTAAGCTTTTTTTTCATTTAAATACATTTACATTGCGCCCTCTGTACTTGTGAGTGAGTCTTCACTTTTGAAGCAATTAATCAATAATGTTAAATCTTTCAATATGCCCAATGGTGTACAAAGTTATGGGTCTACTCGAGATTATATAACAATAAGTTAGAATAAATGAGCAACTTGTTCAAGGTTCAAAATTATGGATTGCGAGGGAACCGTAAAATAAACTTAATTATGTTGGGACTGGCTAATGAAATTTGCTTGGGCCATATTCTTTAATGAGACTAAATATTGCAGGAGCATCAATTTAAAAAAATGCGTCATTTTCACAAGTCATTGATTAAATTTGTCACATCAAGAATTACCCCATTTAGTTATTATACGGACAACGATGTCACAATCCAATTTATGATACTTTGGTCAACATTATTCTCGTTTATCAAGTTAAAGTAGGTGCAGAAAATAATATTTGTTCTTACGTCAATTTTATTATTCTGATTGCCAAACTTGAGAAATCGAGTTCCAACAAAAACTGTTTTTGGGGAAATAAACTGTCCTTTTAAAATCATTTTTCCTGTCTGTCTGTCCATCCAACACCCAGATGCATTCTTGTCTCTATTCTGTTTTAATATCTGAATTTTTCAAAATTTTAAGCGAGTTCTCATTTTGTTCCAGTTCTGTATCTGTGAAATATTAGTTTGACTTGAGCAAATGAGAAAATTGCAGAAAAGGGAATTTTGTATGGACTTTGAGTTTTTTGTGGTTCACTTGGAAGGAGCTGAACTGGAAGTACTAAAAGTACTGGAAGTATCTTCAGTTCATGTGGGCGAAATAAAATTCAACCGCCAAAACCGTCATGAAATGAATCATCAACTTACCTATTTTGTTTCTCAATAGGCCAATTTATAGTGAGTCGAAATGAGGAAACTTAATTCGTTTGCTTCATAAAGTTGATGGTGACTTGAAGTTGCAAAATTTCCACTTTTATTTATGGTGAAATACGCCAATTTTATGATTCATAATTCTATTCGTTTCTCAAGTTCATCGATCAAGACTTTTAATCCGTCTACCTCCTCCAAAATTGTGCGTCATTCACAAAAGAATGTGTTGAAAATTGTTGAAATCAGACATTTTTTTTAAAAAAGATGCTTAGAGCTACGATACCCAAATGTGTAAAAATTCTTTCTTTTCTTTCAAAATTACGGACATTCCCTTACAAGTGGAGTAAAAACAAAGGAATTTTTGAGTCCCAAACAATCAAAAGTAGAATAATTTGGTTTGTTACTTACATGATTGTGATCACTTTCCAAGCAATTTATTCCATCGTCCGCTTAATCACGTTACTCCTGTCGGGACTTGACCCTCAAGAGATGAAGGATCAAGATCCAAATTATGTGACCAAAAAAGTTGTTTTGATTAGTCTCATGAATTTTGTTTTAAATGCATTTGTTTTTTTCTTCTATTTCAATTTATACCATTTTCATGGTGAGATCGCCCTCCTTATGAACCAACTTGCACATTATCGAAATCAACTCCAAGGCAAGTTTTAGAATTTTCTTTAAGGATTCCTTAAAGATATTTGTTCTGTTTCAGAAAAAATCCTCTTGAAAATTGTGTTGATGATTTTACCGTTGAAAAGTAAATTGTAAATTGTGATTGTAAAAAATGTTCATTTCAGAAAAAGGAATTTTAAAAAGAAAAGATTTTCAGCTATTGAAATTTCTCTTGGTTTTTCTTCCGTTGAGATTGACATCATTGACCTTAAGGGCAATTCGTAATCCTGAGAAAAAAGAGTATTGGTTCTCACTCCTTCCACCAGATGAACAAACTCAAATTTGGCGCAACTGCTCAACCATATTCTGGATTCTATGGTTGATGGGTACTTATGGTGTGGGTCTAGCAAGTCAAATTCCACTTTTCCTTTACTTTGAAACATTCAATACGACAATGAAATATCGGTAAACATTTGTATTTTTTTACGTTTTGATTTCACAGTCACGTCACTAAAGTGCTTCGAATTTAATTTAATTTCTATTCAGAATTACATAAATCGAAATTCATTTTCATTTCCTAGATTCACATTCCTTTTTCTTTCGAGAAACTTTATAAAATAATTTAGTTGAATTGTGAATTGTAAATTGTAGTGAAATGAAGGATCAAACTTAATTAAAATGTGCAATTTAATTTTATTTTGGCAGAGCCAAGAATCCTTCAGTTAAGACTCGAGTGAATGTCATTTCCTACAGGAAATTGCAACTGCTGAACGTCTTATTCAATTACTGCTACTCGACCATAATAATGCCGTTGATAGTGAATGGACTCATTGCAAACGGAGTCATCGGTTGGTATGGAATGATACGTTTGTTCGGATGGATTGAAGGGCGGGATTACATGCAGTATGCTATGTCCTCCTTTGGTTGTATCTTCTTTACTCTGAAAATATTTCCAAGTGCAGCTCAAGAACATGAATTCTCTATCGAAGAGAAACGGAATCTCATTTGGAATTGTTCTATGAAGGAAAATATTTCCAAGAAAACTCAATTACTCGTCACATTGAGGTCATTTCGACCATTTGAGATCCAAATCACGTCTATATTTGGAGTCAAGAGAACAACCACCATCAACATCCTCAGTGTCCTTTTCATCCAATCTGTCTCGATGCTCATCTACTTTTAATAATAATATTTACAGCACATTAAGGCTTAACTGCGTACAATTTAGTTGTACGTTGATCATTTTCGGTGTACGTAGCCCTAGGGCTACGAAATTGTACCCAGGATTTTCACAAATTCTGTATTAAATTCTGTATTCTCACAATTTGTGTCCGTTTTTAAAATCACAAGATGATGACGAAAAAAAATTTTCAATTAATATTCTCTTTTTCAATTTTGTTAAAAAAACATGGAGTACAAAAATTTTGAAGTAGGCAATTTTTTTTATAAAAATTCAACCCTATATGGATTTTTGTCATTTTGTCTTAAAAGATGCTCTGAATATTTAAAAATAAAATTCTAATTTTTAATTGATTTCTAATTCATCAACCACAAAGTTGTTTCATTATAGGTACTTTTCTTTATTTTTTTTAAAAAAAAAATTATATTTTGCTTTAATGTCTAATTAACAAATGAAGAGCTCACAACCAAAACCCGACACATACAAGTTGTTGTATATTTGGTGACCACAAATTATGTCGTCACTTGATCAGACGTTACAAATCATGTCGTCACAAAATTATGTCGTCACAAAGCAAGTCCTCAAACACTCATTACGCCAATTGTCACATAAAATGTTTATAATCCGTAGTAAAATTTAAGGTAACATGAATTAGTTCAATGTATGACATGCAAGAACGGTATGTACAAGAAGTAAGCGTTTTATCATTTCTTAACCGCGCTCGTTTCGCTCGCTACTTGAACCAAACAGTTCTCGTGATTAGGTTTAGTTAGATCCAACTTTTAACGTTTTGGTAAAAATAATTAAATTTTCTTAGTGCATAATCAGTTCTGGTCAGACAAATGAGACCTTACGGTGCTCACGCCGCTCCTGTTGTTGATACTTAAGAGAAATTATCCCAGGAAACTGAGCAACAACATCGGGGAAGGAAATATGCGGATATTCCCATCTTTCAATGTTCCTACCTTTGCGCCATAGAAAAGACTCTGTACACTCAGTTGACGACAGTCCAGTCAGGGATGGGTTGACGAGTTGACAAGGACGTGACAACAATTTTGGAAAATTGGAATGGATCTTCCAGCCTCAAACTGGCCTGCGTGGTGCCAACTTTTTCAGGTTCAAGATCTCAAACTGTTGACGTTGACAGTTCAGAAAAGGAATCTGAATGTTTTGGAAAAACAATTGAGAATCACCTCTCAAGATTCTGCTATAAATTCACTTAATTTGGACACACTTGCGGGGAGTGTGGAGGGAGGAGTCACTAGCGGCATTTTCAGATATTAGATGTACATGGTTTGGGATCTCATGAACCAGTTCAAATTGAAAATTTTTTTATTATCTTTGAGAAAGTTTTACTTTGTTTAATTTGTTCCTTTATTAAAATTTGAGTTTAAAGTTTAATACGTCACAAATATCAAATTGTCTTTACTTGAGCAACAGTAGCCTTGAGATCAGAGTTTTAATGGGAATTAAAGTCAAAGTGGGCCCTTTTTCAATACCTAAAGTACTCCAACTGGAGTTGGGACATACCAAAAAATTGAAGTTATTAAAGGAGTAAATGTTTGATGTCTCTGAAATGTGAATTGTAAATGATGACATGGCCAAGTTAATTAAAACCATGAAATTTTAATTCCTCAGACAACTGTCAGTCATAAGGCCATTCGATTTATTCGGATGAAAGAAGAAATAAAGCTTCAAAATAAAGTTTCCACATTGTGACACACACTTGATATTTCATATCCAAAATGCTCCAGTTGGACGTCGTAACGTAGTGGTTATAATTGTAATGCGGAATATGAATTAAAGTCAAGGGGAGTGCTCGTTGAGTCACTCAAGTTGAGTGACTTGAATTGGGAACTACCAAGGACCGAAAGTTATGGTATAATTTCATGGTTTTCATTAACTTGGTCATGTCATCATTTAAGATTTATACTTCAAAAAGACAATACATTTCTTGATTACATAAAGTGTCGATATTTCCATTAATGGTTTCAATCCTGGTATTTTCCAACTTATTTAAGTAACTGAATAAGGAACCACTTTGACTTTAATTCACATTTGGGCGTCACAGTTAAAACCATCAAATACTCCGACATTGAACTGGATTAGCTGGAAGTAAAAGACTGTCGTATATTTTGTGGACCCTGAATTGTTTCTGATTTTAATTGTAGTTATTCAAAGTTCTATTGAAAATTTTTAAACAACAAGATGATTAAGCAGAAGGATTTAATTTTGAATCATATCGCCCTGTATTTATTATCAACTCTCAAGATTCTCCCAACAAAGTATAATGTGTCCACTGGGAAAATCAAAATTCTGGAAACTGGACCAGGCCAATGGGTATTTTGTATTTTCTTCCTAAATTTGGTCCTCTACACCCTCTGGATAAATGTCCGTTTGTTTCAATCTGCCGTTCTGGGACAAGATGTCCAATTTAATCATCTGGCCTTCCACATTGTATGTGCTGTAGTCTGCATCGTCATTGTCTTTTGGGCCTTCATCTTCTTCTTTAAATATCCCAAAGTGACTGAAGCCATCTTCAACCAACTGCACATTTGTGATGAAAGTAAGTCCATTTAAAATTACTCAAAAAGTTTAAGCATATCAGCAAAGGCATTGCTCGATTCGAGTGACGCCAACTGAACCAAGGGGTTGAGTTAATCCGGTTGACTCGTGCAGTTAAAGACGAGTCGAGTCTGTTTCTCTCAGACACGGGTCGTGGGAGTGTCGATTGGAACTGAAACTGAATTAATGGAATTCAATTCAAGAAAATAGTTCATTCGAATAGGTCACAGTGATTCGACCTGCAAAACAAAGCGAACTACAATAACAAAGTTATTAATATTCACAAGTTGATGAAATTGACTTGTATTATATGTAAGCTACTGTACGTATTTAGGTGCCGTTAGAGGTTTCAATGTGAATTCTGAAAATGAAAATGATGTCCGAATATTTTTATCAATCTCAAATGTGGATTCATTTTCAAGAAATTCACCGTTTTATGCAAATATTGAGGAATTTATATGCGAAATAAACTCAATGTTGCAGGTGGTTGCAGTCGATTTTGGTGCAGATTTCTTCAAAATGAGTCCTTCCACAAGGGCTGTATATCTTTTGCCGCACTAAATATATTTATGCTGGCACTAGATTTGTGAGCACTAAAATTATTCAATGTGGCAATAAATTCTTAATCAATAAAAATAGCGAGCAGTTCCCCTGGGTATTTTGACTCGTTATGAACGCTTTATAAAGTCAGATATTTAATAAAACTAATAATTTACAATTGATTCGGATAATGCAGAGAATCGGGTAAAAAGGATGGGATATTCGATTCAGGAATGGTTCATCATCACAGTTCCGTACACTTTTCCTGTTTTTTCCACTCTTCTAATCCCTGTTGTTTACTTGTACGACCCGACCTCCCCTCAATTCATCTTTTGGGCACTACCACTGTGTTTTCAAACTAAAAAATGGCTGCTAATTTTGATGGTTTACGAGACATGCACCTATTTCTACATTATCTCCATCACTTACTATGGACTTTATATAATGATTTCCTTCATGGAAGATACTAATCAAACTCTGATCTCAAGGCTACGGTTACTCAAGTAAGGACCATTTGAAATTTGAGTGACATATGAGGATGTCAACTCAAATAATAATAAAAGGACGAATTATCATTTCATTTTCTAATATTTACGTTGTCTAGATCTGGAAAATTTCCACTGACCCGGATCGTGAAACAATGTCAGTATGCAAGACACATGGAACTTCAACTAAAACTATTCAACTTAGTTTTCTCCTATCCCATTTTTGTATTTAAATTGTTATTTCTCATGGCCGCGGTTATACTGATATTCTTTGCCATTTTCCTCATTCACGATCACAAACTTCTCTCATCGATATTCTTGGTTGTTGGATTGGAGGCCATTGGCGTATTTGTCGTTTTGTTCGACAAAGCCTTTCGATTACCCGATCGCATGGAACAGGTCAAATTGGAATTGTTGGTTTTGTCTCAGAAGATTCAAGTGAAGGATTATCGGGATTATATCAAGAGATGGGTAACTTCTGTGGCCGATGTGGGAATCAAAGTGGGGGACTTCCACACTCTCGAGAGAATATCTACACCCACATTCGTCGACTTTATCACGACAAAAGTGACGAGCCTCCTCATCACATTTCGTGGATGAGTTTCAAAGAAAGAATGCTGATATGAGACTTACATGGATTATGGATTTGGCTGTTATTTTTTTGACAAATAAAATTAATCATTTTGCAAATAAAAATTAGTCATCTTTAAAAAATAACGCGTGTTAATTTTCCCGGGCAATAGAATTTTGTTTTTGGGCAATGAAATTAGGAAATTGGGCAACAGATTTTATATTTTCTAGTAATCGCATTTAAAAAATGACAAACCGCTCAAAAAAATTATAAATCGCTCAAAAATGACAGTGCTTTTGCAGCTCGCTACTTGAATTAAACAAACCTTTCTTGTATGATTTATATTTAATTGTTTTGAGGAATTTGTCATTTTAAATGCGATTACCTATTCTTCATGAACTTTCAAAAATAGTAGCCTCTTTAATTATCACCATCATGAACAAGTTCGATCACAGTTATCTCATACAATATGCATGTTAATTTTCCCGGTGCAATAGAATTGGGCTTTTGGGTAATGAATTAGTCTTTTTGGGAAACAGATTTTATTTTTTTTGGGCAATGGCTTTTCGGGCAATAGAATTAAACATATTAGGCAATGATTTAGAAATTTGAGCATAAACTACTAGAACACACTTGTGTTCTGCACTCTAAGAAAATTTCACAACAGAAAATTGATTGTGGATGGAGAAACTCACCATCGCCAGATAAGTGAGAAAAGGTAAACAATCGGGTACCATGGCATTCATTTTAATTGGAAATTGTGACCAATTGTTGTGCCGGTCGAGGATTTTTTAATTAGGTCAGATTTATTTGATCAAAGTAGCGAGCGAAGCGAGTGTTGTTGGAAAACTCCGAATAGACATACGGCTCGCACTGAGGTCGCTGGGAGGCCCATGTATTTGATTGTTTGAGAAATTCAAAATTTTGTTCGTTACTAAATCGTTCTGTTGACAATTCGTTCAATTTGGCTGTCTTCCCAAAAACATTTCGTGGCGTTTGCCGTGAACAAAATCTGGATTCGCTACTGTTTTCTCCAGTAGAGTTGGTGGTCGAAGGTTGATTGTAGAATAGTTGAAATGTGGTTAAATGAATCTTGTCCTAGTGAAATTTGACGTCAAATTGTTTACTGTTGATGAATTAACATGGAATAGGATGGAAGAAAATGACTGTACATGTTTACACTGACGGACGAGCTGTCAACTTGAGCCGATATATGTGTTTAGTGTTTCGTCGTCTGAATCTATCGGTCTACATGGCATTTCAGTGATGACGCAGTGGAGAAAATATTTTGTGCTGAGAGATAGTAGAAGGGTCGACATACAGGTTACGCAACTATAGTGGCAGAAACTTTATTTCTTGTATAACCTGCATTATTTTACAAGAGCTTTCTACATATTTGTATATATTTTAATACATTTTTTGACTATCGAGATCAAGATCATGTATGAATTTCTTGTAAGAGGTTACATTTTGTAGGCCAGAATCAATTTTCAGTCGTGTGACGCCCGCGTTTAGTTTGTGGTGTAGAGATTAAAAATAACAAACTCATTGTTTTTCCCAAGTCACATTATTCGACCAAATGACATAAAATTGTACATTTGTACATCCGAGTACCATGATTTCGTCATAGTCTCTTACATTATCTCATCAATGATGAGCATATATGATGAGTCAACGTCTACCCTTTTTGAATTATAAAAGTTTAGACAAACCCTTTCCATTCTGTCTTGCTTAGCAACAAAAAAAATTTCAAAATTCATTTGGTTGTGAGCAGAAATGAAAACAAAATTTTTTATTGGTAAATAAATAATCTGATTTTCTCTCTGATTCTAATTCATAATCCTATACATGAACAAACAAATAATTTCACTTGATAAGATCATCGCATGTAGTATTTAAATTTAAATGATGTGGGAAAAAATCAACAGCTCGAAACCTGATAGGCGACATTTGGAATGTTCAGTACCATATTTTTGGAGACCATTCTCAATGCAGATTTTACATTTCTTTAGGAAAGATGATTAAAATTTGGTTTCACAGTACAGAAAAGCACTGTTATGGTCAAACATTGACGAAGCTATAAATTATTTAACAAACAAAGCCAACTTGATCTTGCCAAATATGACAATTAATATTGAAGGGATGTCTCTAAAGTGGAAGTCACTATACAGAAACTTTAGGACTGATAAAAGATTCTTGTCAAAAAATGCAATCTCCCAGAAAAAAAACATTTTCTGAATTTCGAGCCAAAAAATTGTTACAAAATATGGAAATATCTGGTAAAAAAAAATTATTTCATTACTATTAAATTTTGTCGCCATTCAAGTGACAATGGAGTCGATATGTTTTGAAATTTGTGAATGTGACAACTGGCAGTTCAGATGAAGGGTTCTTGTTCACTGGTGGTTCAATGAAGGGCTTGGATATAATCAGATGGATTGTGGTTGTGGGAATCGCGAAGTTTGGGTTGGTTGAATCAAGGAAAATGGGACTTGAGTCCGTTTCGATGGGAAAGATGGAGAGGATTGGGAAGAATTTATTTGACCCCTCCAATTTCTTGTTCAAAAATTTCTGGGAGGAGACCTCGACCAACGTCAGGATCCTCTTCCAGTCACCCAAAAATATCGCAACTTCAATAGACTTCCCCTCCCTTCATCAAGATTACAGATCGATGTGGATCAACACCGAATTTTATCGAAATAATCTCATCAATCGAAAAAGCGCTCGGGAATGTCGTCAGAATTTGGCGGATTGTTTCAACTCGAATGTCCACTCGGAACTTCATCACCCTCAAAAATATTCGTACATGTCGGAAATGGTCATTTTCGATTCAAGTGAAATGAGTCGATTCAGAATCGAACAAGGAAATCGAGGGGAGATGGAGACCAGCACAAACCTCAACTCCATCATGTCCAATAAAAATCTGTACGTGTTTGTGGGTCTCAAATTTGAAATCGAGACACTTTTCGGGTCCGACGATTTTTTCATTCGAAAGTTGGGCTTCAAAATCGGGATCGATGTGGGTCCTCCCAATATTCCCTGGACCAAGATGACTAAACCACCACTAAAAATATTTCTGCAGGACGAACCTGAGAAATCAAAAAATTTCAAATGGATCTGCACAAACCTCGATGGAAGTTGCTGGTCAAATGGTACAGACAAAGACTCACAAGAATTGAAACGAATAAGCAAAATTCGAACATACAAAAGTGTAGACAGCATCCGCAACTCCCACATCCGATTCGGGATCATAAATCCTAGACATCACTATTTCAATGTGACATTGTTGGGATACAATGGAAAAATTCACCACGAAACTATCGGTTTCGCCTACAAGACGATTGCAAGTGCTTCGAATGCGTTCAATTTCAACTTTACGCTGACCAAATATGATCTTCATATGAAGACACTGGGCAATGGGTCATGGACGGGCTACGTGGGTGGACTCACTTCAAATACAATCGACATCCTGTCATGCACTTCAATGTCATTTGGTACTCAGGTTGATGCTGACTTGGCCACTTTTGCCTACCTCTCATCAGTCGAATTTCTCATCAGAAAACCCGGAATGGCCCCAATTATATGGACCGCATTCTACGCCCCTTTCGACCACCACGTTTGGATTTCCATTCTGCTGACTATGATCCTTCTCGGAGGGTTCCTCATGGCCTATCAACGAACAGTCAAAACGTTGATGGATTCAATGGTCTTGGACAATAAAGCAGACAAATTGGCAGAGAAAATCAAGAGGGAATTTCAAAAGTCCTTTTTTCTTCTACTGATTGGTCCCATATTGAGTCAAGGAGTCACATTGAAGAAGAGGTTGAGATGGTTGATCCTCATTTGGATTTGGTCTTCTTTTGTTCTGGGTCTCTACTACAATTCCGATCTCTTTGCAGTCATCACAATCCCCCACAAGGAAAAAGTCCCTCAGAATTTCGACGAGTTGTCCCGTAGAGAGGATTATCATGTGACTCTCATGCACTTAGCAGGAGCTCCTTGTGATGTCTTCTTCAGGGAAACCAAAGCCCCCGTTTTTGCCAACTTACAAAGGAGAATCGAACGAACTGACCAATATTTGGAATGCATCAGAAAACTGGTAAATCCATATAAAGTTTTTGGGGAATTCAAAGGGGAAATTAATTTCTGAATCCATTTGCAGGTGACCGAATCAAGAAGAGCTTGTATTGGGTGGGGAACAGTGATGGCACCAATGGCAGCCAATTTATTGACCATCAATAGGAACACCAATGCCCTCTCTTGGTCCAAGGACTACGTCATCTTCAACCCCATCTTTGCCTCACTACCCAGGAACTCCAAGTGGTTCGCGGCCATCTTGGATGTGGTGGGTCGACTGAGAGATACAGGACACATCACAAAGTGGGTGGATGAGGTCACTTTCTACCTCCAAGGGTTGTCCATCCAGTCTTTCAAGGACACTCAAATTCAATTGACGAGTCGGAAGAGGAACAAAACTGAAATGAAGTTGGAATTGAGGAATCAATTGGAATCTCTTCAGTCGGATAATCTGAGTGGCTCTTCCACTCCAAAACCCTTCACTCTCACCCTCTTTGAACCTCATTTCTTCATTTTGGCTATCGGAACTTTTGTCTCAAGTCTCATCTTCGTTTATGAAACTCGCCTGTTCCACTTTCTTTATGACCGTTTGATGACGAAACTTGATTCGGTAACATCCGTTCTGAATCATCGCAAAAGTTTAGAGTCCAGTGGGAATCGAATCGCAACAAGAAGAATTGAAAGTCCCACGATCAACTCAGAAAAAGAGATGAGTTCCAGTTCCAACAGCTCACCTGAGGAATCAATCAAGTGCGATCTTTCAATACGATCGATCTCCGTAGAGTTAAAGAGTTAAACTTGATGCTACAATTGGATTGGATTGGGATACACATGAAAGGTTGATATCGTCACTAAAAATATTCACGTTGCACTAAATTATTGAGAACTAAAAATGCTCATCGTGGCATTAAAATTACTTATAATGGCAAAAAATTTTTCAGGACTGAAAATATTGTAAACTAACAGTAAAAATATTTTTGTGGCACTAAATTCTTAATCATTAAAAGTAGGTTTACTATTGAAATGTTATGACTATTACGTAAGACAATCAAAGGAACGATGATTCAACATTTTCTTCATGGGTTAAGACCTGCTTAGGTACTCCATAATATTCATTTTAATTTTAATTGCTGTTCAAGATATTGAGAATGTTTATCACTTTTCTTCTGCCACATATTTTAATTATAGATTCTGTGTAAATAAAGTTTTGGAGAAAATTAAGCGGATTAGACGATTGATGTGATGAAATTTTAGAGGTTATTTCAACTTGATTTTGTGATACGAGTTGGAAGCCACACGAGTTTCGTGTTGGCTTCAGGTACCCAAATTGCAAAGTGAAGTTTGGGGTGGGTTGGGGTACCACGAGGAGAGGTTATTTGGACTGGGAGAAAATTAAAGAAAATCAATTTGACATAATTCCAATTCCAATTAAAATTAATTAAACTAAACCATCTCTTCCATTTGGTGGAATCTCCCTTGAGTCTACCTGAAATAGTGGAGGGTTCTCTGAAGTGGCTCATGAATTCAAGCACTTTCATTGTCCCTCAATTTTCAATTCTCCATTCTCCATTTGCCATTTCATTTGACTCGATCCTAAGTCCTGGTCTACTATTTGACTGTCAATAAAATTCATCAAAGTTGTTTAGGGAGTAAAAATGTTGACCAAATTGGAGAATCGTTACAATTTCATTTGTATCAAAAACTTTTCTCTTCTGAATATTTTCCCATTGAAAGTGGATTCATCTGAAGAGAAGATTGGGGACACTTCCAAATGGAGAAAAAGAATTTGGAAATTCCTTTACTTTCCTGTCGTTTTCTTTCACTCAATTTTCATTCTTTCTCGACTCATCCAGTCCATTTTAACTAATCAAAATTTTGCCCAAACTCATTTCCCCATCCACGTACTTTCTGCATATTTTAATATACTCACTTTCGTTTCGACAATTCAGATTTTTATCTTGAATTCGGAGGTGACAGTGGCCATCTTTAATAGTAATTTCTCAGCCTCCCTCACCAAATCCTGTAAGATCAAATTTAATGTTACTGTATACAGACATACCCAAATACTTGAGTAGATCAATTCGGTATGGGTACCCGGTACAGATGAGAGGTACCCGTTAGCATTATTGTGTACGTTCATGTATTCTTATGGGCTGTATCCTGCGGGGGCCATAATGCGAGAGAGGCAGGTTTTACAGTATTTGCATAATGATCTCACTCTCAGCTAAACTTGATATTTCTCTCAATTAATTTCTTATACTAGAAGACTTCTAGTAGAAGCTTCCAATTAAATTGCATCAACTGATTTAATTTGCAGACTCGTCCGTTGAGGTTGTTCGAAGTTGGCGCCAATTTTCGTTTCAAGAATCATTGGCTCGATTCATATTCATCATTTATTTGAGCTGTAATCTCATCGCAATGATAATTCTCTTCTCTGACCCGACTCGACCTCAACTCCTCTACTCGGTCCTACCCGAAGCCAACCGGACGACAAGAAACTACATCCTTCTCCTCGTCCTTGAAATAAACTTATCCTGCTTCGTTACGTCAGCATGTGCGTTTGTCTTTCTGGGTCATCTGCTCTTTCTCCAAAAATCAAATCAAACTCTTGAGGAGATTCGAAGTGTAATCCACCAAACAGGAGCCACTGGAAGTTTGTTAGATTTCTTGGAATTTGGATGGAGATTGAAAAAATTGCAACTGCTCATCCAACTGTTCAACGAATCAAACTCGTTGATTATTTTCTTCGCTAAAATCACCTACATCAGTTTTTCTATTGGTGGTAGCTTCTATTTCATCCGTTCGTGGGGTTCTGATTCCAGTAACGCCACATTCTGTTCAATGGCAGCCGTTTGTGGATCCTTATCTTATGTGCTGATGTATGATGAAGCATTTCAAATTCCTTTGAAGATGGAGAGGGTCAAGAGATCGGAGATCTTGATGAATGTGGGGTTAACGTAGATAAAACTAAAATGCAAAATGAGGAAACTGCAATTCTCATTTCTCTGTGGGATTGGATGATTTTGCAACGGATTTTGATATCAAATTGATTGTTCTACCCGTGGATTCATAATCGGTTTTTTGAAAAAAATCTTCCCCAAACCATTAACCTAAAAAAAAATTTTTCTTAGAAAAAACTGCATTTTATCTATTGCTTGCCTATACCCACAATGTTAAATTTTCTAGCCTTCGCCAAAAATTATTTTTCTTCGCCAAACTAGGTTTG